>OZ030014.1:93282422-93457422 GCA_964023405.1 Apodemus agrarius
TTCCTATTTATATGAAAAGATCCATTAGAATATTTGTCAGAATTGAGTTGAATTTGTAAGGCCCAGTTTTATACTGACTACAAGAAACATGCCATTTCAATTCAGAGATGGTTAAAGGGCTGGGAATAAAGGTGTGCAGCAGCATGCTCCCCACACCCCTATTTTTTTCAAATAGGGCAGAAACATAGCCTTGAGTCCGATGACCTAAGTTCAATCCCTGGAGCCCACAAAAGCCATGTATAGGTGAAACGAGAAAGTCAACTCTTAAAAGTCCTCTGACAGCCAAATGTAGCACCATGGCTCATGCAATGTCTCTCCCCCTCAAAGAATTAAACATAGAGTTTCCTCAGCACTAGGCAGAAGGGCCTCACAGACATGTCTTCTGGTCCTCTATGATAAATGAAATCTACTGTTTTAATTTATCCTCTATGATAAGTGAAATCTACTGTTTTAATTTATCCTGGGGCTAATTTATTAACCTCTAAGCTCTATTTGTTTTTTTCTTTTCATTAAGCTTATGTGTAGATAGAAGATAAATTATATTAATTCAGCATGATTATAGATCATTATAATTTGTTCAACATCTCTCTAATCAAAAGTTTTTCAGGCAAGTGGTAGTGGTGCATGCCTTTAGTTCCAGCAACTGAGGAAGCAGAGGCAGGTGGATCTCTTGAGCCTAAGTCCAGCCTGGTCTGCAGAGTGAGTTCCAGAACAGTTTAGAATACACAGCATGTGAAAGTACTATCAAATAGTAAATTTCTTACTGCACCCCTGTATAAATAGACTTTGGAATACTGCTTTTTATTGGTAAATTATATTGATAAATTATTTGATAAAATGTTAACTGAAACTGAAAATGGTTGCTGTGGTCTAAAATTACAAAGAAATCTGACTAAACACACTAAGAATATAAGACAGTTTTTGTTTGTATATGTAGTTTTTCAGTTTCTAAGCTCAAGATCCATTTATTTGCTATGTGATGGTTTGTGAATCTTATACACAGGAAGGCAGAACGAGGCAAGTAATTCAATAAAACTTTATGTGAAACATGTAACTTTATGCCAGTTTTCACAAACCTTTGTTGTTTTCCACCTAATCAGTGAGCTTTTCCCCACCTGTCTTCTGCAGCCTAAGTGTGATGGACAGGTCTTACTGACGCAAGTGTGGAAGCATTTGAATCTGATTGAATGTGACTACTTTGGTCTGGAGTTCAAGAACGTCCAGTCCTACTGGGTATGCGCTTTTGATTTGCTAATTATGGCATCCACCACAATTATAAAAAGCCTTTTAGGTCCTACTATAATGATATAAACAAGATGTTTGATAAGTAACACATTATGCTATTAAGTACTTGATTTTCACCTATGGGTAACATTCCTGCCTTTAAGCCTAAATGCATAACTTTCCTAAACTCATTCTACCCATTAGTACCTGTGCCAAGGAAACCTGAGTTGCCATGGCAACAACTCATACATCCTGCTAGATCTGAAATGTGTTCCAGTCAAATCTGAGCCAAGTGAACTAATGATACATCATTCTACTTATTAAACAACATGTGAAAAGTGTAGCTTTTATTATTTATAGATGTGACTGTTTTAAAAACAAAAACTGTATCAGCTCATTGTCATCGTTCTGCTCTGTCCAGGGCCTGAGCCCTGGGTTCTGGAGTCTGTCTGCTCTGGTGTGGCAGCAGGCATCTCCCAGTCAGCAGCATCTCTTCAGTTCGTTGTTTACCCACAGCAGCTCTGCTTGAGCCTGCAGTTACCCAAATTAATGCTATAGAGTTAGTGAATCAGTGCTAACTCTTGAAGCAGGCACTGCTGGACTTCCTGTACAGTTTGTGAAGATATGATTAATGTGTAAGAGGACAGTAGAATAAAATAGCCTGTCATAAAATTTCTTAATTATTTGTATTTTGCAACTTACTTACTAAATGAAGAAATTATTTAATAATTCACTCTCTTCTGTTAAACCCCTCTTTAGATGTGGCTTGAACCTATGAAACCCATCATTAGGCAAGTACGAAGTAAGTACCTTATTTAACTCTTTAAAGCCTTACTCATTTAAGGCGCCTGTCCTGGGACAGTAAAGTTAGACGTGCTTACACTTACTGTCACTGCTTTGTATAGGTGGTACACAGTGGGTGCACAGTGGGTAAACCCCAAGTCACTTTATGGTTGGTTTTAAACTATATAAACAAGCATAAGGATACTAGATTTAACTCAGATCATCCTAGATAACTTACCTTAAATTTGAAAGTCATACAATTTGTTCCTTGGTACCTTTATTTTGGGTTAATATGTAGGGTAAAAAGTTTCTTTCTAGGTTTTGAAGAGACATCAGAATGTCTCTCTCTCTCTCTTTTTTTTTTTTTTTTTTTTTTTTGTTTATTTGGTTTGGAGATTTTGTTATTGTTTAAGACAGGGTCTCTCTGTGTAGCCTTTGGTTTATTTATTTATTTATTTATTTATTTTTATTTTATGTACATTGTTTTGTTTACATGTAATGTCTGTGAGATAGTGTTGGATACTCTGAAACTGGAGTTACAGACAGTTGCGAGCTGCCATGTGGGTGCTGGGACCTTTGGAAGAGCAGCCCATGCTTTTAACCATTGAGCCATCTCTTCAGCCCTACAGTGCCTCTTTTAAGAAACCTCTTCAAAGGACTAGAGAAATGGCTCTTGCAGGACCAAGGCTTGGTTGGTCCCCAGCATCCATATGGCAGCTCATAACTGCCTGCAGCTCCAGTGTCAGGCTTCGAATGGCACCATGCAGGCATGCTGGGCACATACACAGCTGCAGGCAAGCACTTCTACACCTAAGAACAAAACCTTTTTGGTTTGAGGATTGTTTGTTTTCTTGGTTGCATTTTGGTTACAGGAAGAGGAACAGGTTCTTTGCATATATTCCAAGCTGCCCTTGCACTCACAATCCTCCTGCATCAGCCTCCCAGCTGATAGGACTCCAAGCATGTGCTATTATGCACAACATTGACTACACCTTTTTTTTGCAAGTACATTAAGGAGAAAAGAACACATGGAAGTGACTGTTATACTGAGAAGAAAAGGCTGCTCTTTGTCCCCTAAAAACTATACAGCATGGTTATATTTCAGTGGCCAGACAGCAGATCTGCACTGATCTTAATGTAATTTCTCCTGAAATATAAGCAGGAATATATTTTATTTATGTATTTGGATATTTTTCAAGGCAAAGTCCCTCTTTGTAGCTCAGACTGGTCTTGAACTCATGATCTCCTGTTTTAGCTTCCTAAGTACTGGAATGCACCACCACTGCTGACCTCAGATTTGTTCTTTAAGTTGTTAATATTGCTTTTGTTTTTAGGGACAGAGTTTTACTCTGTAACCCAGACTGACCTCAGATTTACTGTGTAGCCTAGGATTGCTCCCAATGCACAGTGATCCTACTGCCTCAGCTTCCCCAGGGGTACAGATTATAGCCATGGACCACCACACCTGGCTATAATTTAATTTTACTTTTTGGAAATATCCCATATAATCTATGCTGACCTCAAATTAACTGTGTATCCAAGGATAATCTTGAAGTTCTGGCCCTCTGCCTCTCCCTCTCCATGCTGGAGTCATAGGCATAAGCATCACACCTGGCTTTTATGTAGTCTTGGGATGGAACCTAGTGCCTTGAGCATTCTAAACACAAACTCTACCAACTCATTTTATCCTTTCCACCAATTTTTTCTTTTTCTTTTCCTTTTTTCTTTTTTCTTTTTCTTTTCTTGTTTTTTTTTGTTTGTTTGTTTGTTTGTTTTTTTGTTTTTTGTTTTGAGGCAGGGTCTTAGTATATAACTCCAGATGACTTAGAACTTGATTTGTAGATCAGGTTGGCCTTCAACTCATAGAGATCCCCATGCCTGGCATTAACTTAAAAGTTTTAATGTGTAATTTCCCACCTCCTAAAGAATGCTCCCAAGTAGTCTCTGCTTAAAGCAAAGTATTGAAATTCCCCAATACACATGACTGGTAGTTAGGAACTTATAAATGTATGTGTAGGAAGTCTCTTGATTTTATTATAGAAAGAAAATAAATATGGAGATTAACCTTATCTGTGAAATTTTATTTATTTTGTTTTTACAGAACCAAAGAATGTGGTGCTTCGCCTGGCAGTAAAATTTTTCCCACCTGACCCTGGTCAGTTGCAAGAAGAGTACACAAGGTAAAGCTCTCTCCAGTCAGGGCTTTGTCAGTCTGTGAGTGATAGGAGGGAATGAGGCTCTTTCTACCTAGGTGTCACTGAGTGTGACTGAACTGAGTTTTTACTACACTTTACTTATTTATTGTGGAAAATATTATGGTACACTACTTTAGTGATGTAAGTCTATGAAAATATTTCTTGTATTTAAAAAGATTGAACTTGTGCTGGACCTTACAGCCAAGTTGATGTACACCTTGAGATCACGTAAGGCTTAACTTCCTTTAAGTTAGGATTTTAATTGCTGTGGAAAAACACCACAACCAAAAGCACCTTGGGGAAGAAAATGTTCATTTCAGCCTACAACTCTCAGGTAGAACTCCATCACTGAGGGAAGTGAGGGCAGGAGCTCAAGGCAGAAGCCTGTAGGCAGGGACTGAAGTGGGAGACCCCTGCTGAGAGGCTTGCTGCTCAAGGCTTGCTCAACCTGTTTTGCAACCCCTTTGGGATGATCCCATGTACATTAATCATTAATCAAGAAAATGCACTGCAGGCCTGCTCACAGATATTCTGATGGAGACATCTTCTCAGCAGAGGTTCCCTCTTCCCAAACGACTCTAGCCTGGGTCAGACTGACAAAACAAGCAAGTAAACAAAAACAAAACAACTAACGTCCTCTTCCTGCTGTGTACTCAGATGTTGAGCCTGCCTTGAAGAGACTGTCATTACAACAAACCTTGCCTTGGATTTCCAGTGCAATTACAGCCTAAGCTAATTAATGGCTTCAGTCTTGAATTATGTACTCTTCCATGCCCCTGACCCAGAATAGTATATGTGTGTGTGTATGTGTGTTGTAACTATTTGCTAAACGCAGCCAAATAAGTCAGAAGCAATCTTTTTTTTTTTTTTTTTTTTTTTTTTTGAGACAGGGTTTCTCTGTGTAGCCTTGGCTGTCCTGGAACTCACTCTGTAGACCAGGCTGGCCTCGAACTCAGAAATCCACCTGCCTCAGCCTCCCAAGTGCTGGGATTACAGGCGTGCGCCACCACTGCCTGGCTTGTGTCTTTATTTTAACCAAGACAAAATATCAATCTGCTTGTAAGTATCTCAGGTACATTTGAAACTGTCTTAATTGTATATTTCTGTTCTTTCATCCAAAACTGTGAGTGCAGTTCTGTAATATGAATTTATGAACTTATTAAATGTATTACCTTGGAGAATGTGATTGTGTGGGTCAGTGGTATGCCTGAGAAGGCTAATTTCTCTATCCTGTTGTCAGACAGAAGTCCTTCTGTGTGCCGAGCACTCTGTGCTCTGATGGGCATGGCTCGGCCTGATGAAGAGATTTGTGTTCTGACCTTTGGTGTCTGCTTGTTTTGTGAAAGGGCTTTTGTGACATTGCCTGCTCTTGGAGGGAGGGCCCTGCATTTTGCTCAGTGTTGAGCACTGCTGCTTCCCATAGCTTGTATGCTTTCTTATAGAGGTATGTCTGTATTATGTCCAGAGAACTTTTGGAGTTGATCTGCTCTTGCTTCGAACCTCTTTCTAGGTACTTGTTTGCCCTGCAACTCAAGAGAGACCTCCTGGAGGAACGCCTGACCTGCACGGCCACCACTGCGGCCCTTCTCATATCCCACCTTCTGCAGTGTTAGTATCTTCACATGGAGAGAAGCTTGCTCAGGCCCAGTTCCAGGCTTAGGCCCTGCAGAGCTGCCGTTAGTTGATGTGCTTATGAGTAATTGACATGCCTGGTCGTAAAGAAATGGGCATTTCCTTAGATATATTCTGGATAGAAGGGACGCTAACATTTGTAATATATAACAGGTCTGCACATAGACTCAAGTTATATTCATTCTTTAGAGTTGTCTCTCGATGCCTGTGCTTTCTCCTTTCCCTTCCCAGTGCAGGGAGAGACACAGAGCCTTGCGCATGCTAGGCAGACATTCTGCCACTGAACCACAGACCCAGCCAATGTTGTGTTGGTTTTGTTTGTTTTTAAGCAGCTCGGCCTGGCCTTGAACTCACTGTGCGTGCACCCTAGACTGACCTCTGCCTCCCTGCCCCATCTAATTTATCAGCAATCTAATTTAACAGCAATCTGTATCCAACCCAAGTCAGGCTGTAAATCAGATTCTCAGCACACCCAGAAAAGGGCCTCCAGAGAGTGAGTCTGTGCTGTCTAAACATTAGTAAAGGGAAGAGAGCATGGTCCTTTATTATCTTTTATGAAACAAAAAATGACAAAGATATAAAAACTAAACTTACTTCAGAAATAAACTGAGATTCCAAGAAATGGTTACATGCTTAACTAAACTTATGAAGCTGTCAGCCATAGGGATAGAAAGGGAAGAGGCCGCATCGTTTCTAAACTAATAGTGAGGCCATATCATGGTGCGTTTATTATGTGGACGCAAAACATTCATACCCATAAAAATAAATCCTTTTAGCCGGGCATGGTGGCACACGCCTGTAATCCCAGCACTTGGGAGGTAGAGGCAGGCGGATTTCTGAGTTCGAGGCCAGCCTGGTCTACAGAGTGAGTTCCAGGACAGCCAGGACTACACGGAGAAACCCTGTCTCAAAAAACCAAAAAAAAGCCGGGCGGTGGTGGCACACGCCTGTAATCCCAGCACTTGGGAGGCAGAGGCGGGCGGATTTCTGAGTTCGAGGCCAGCCTGGTCTACAGAGTGAGTTCCAGGATAGCCAGGGCTACACAGAGAAACCCTGTCTCGAAAAACCAAAAAAAAAAAAAAAAAAAAAAAAAAGAAAAGAAAAGAAAAAAAACCAAAAAAAAAAAAAAATCCTTTTGCCGGGCGTGGTGGCGCACGCCTGTAATCCCAGCACTTGGGAGGCAGAGGCAGGCGGATTTCTAAGTTCGAGGCCAGCCTGGTCTACAGAGTGAGTTCCAGGACAGCCAGGGCTACACAGAGAAACCCTGTCTCGAAAAACAAAACAAAACAAACAAAAAAAAAAAAAATCCTTTTAAAAATTCAGAAAATTGGGCTGGAGAGATGGCTCAGTGGTTAAGAGCACTGACTGCTCTTCCAGAGGTCCTGAGTTCAATTCCCAGCAACCAAATGGTGGCACACAACCGTCTGTAATGAGATTGGATGCCCTCTTCTGGTGTGTCTGAAGACAGCTACAGTGTACTTATACATAATAAATAAATCTTTAAAAAATTTTCAGAAAATTAAGAAGTTTTGAAAAGTTGAAAAACCCTGAAGGGAGAAAAAAAGATTTAGCCTGTATTTTTCTAAAGCAAAATAATGATTCTGGTCATAGTATTTATGAAACAAATTTATGTGTAAACTGATTTTTTAAAAATAATAAGCCAGGGCTAGAGAGATGACTCAGAGGTTAAGAACACTTGCTGTTCATGCATCCTCGGGCTGTTCCCAACACTCACATGGTAGCTCACAACCTTCTGCAACTCCAGTCCTGGGCATACAGTGCCTTCTTCTGACTTCCTTAAGCATTGCATGTACATGGTGCGTGTACATGGTACATCACATGCAAGCAAAACACTCACATAAAATGTTTAAAAATTGTTTAAAAAAGTAAAAACAGTAAGTCATTAAACTCAGGGTTCACTATAAACACTCATCAGAATTTTTCATCTTCAGGAGTTGGAGGGAAAATCTCAAATCTTTATGTGTATTTACCTTTGAACGGCATATTTGGAAAAATAAAATGTAAAACATTTGCATATACAGATACCATTTATTTCAAAACCCAAGTGGCGTTTTTCATTGTCTCTTCCCAGCGGAAATCGGAGATTATGATGAAACCCTGGATCGAGAACACCTCAAAGCCAATGAATACTTGCCCAACCAGGAGAAATCTCTGGAAAAGATACTAGACTTCCATCAGAGGCACACGTAAGTCAGGAGTGACATGATGTAGTTGTAGCTACATTAGAGATGTTTAACTAGGAGCTAAACATCTCTAACCTCAAGCACCTCGAAATTTAATTTGACATTTAATTTGAGCTGAAGCAACAGTGGTTGTTCTCTAGTCTCAGAACATACAACAGCCCAGTGTGGCTCTAACAGAGGAGGGAGAAATCCCACAGTCAGGGACACTGGGCGTGGGGGAACCATTCTTTGTTCCAGATGTGACTTCCTATGAGCATCTCTTTCCTGCACGCTGCTTAATGAGATGTTGTTGGCCACATTCACTTCTGTTTTCTGAGGATGTAACATGGGCTATGGACATAGCATGTTACATGTGTTAGCAGACCTATATGTGGATAAACCCAGTTGTTTTGCAATGATAATAAAGATACCAGTATCATTTTATGACATTTCCTCCAACTTACTATTTTGTAGCTAGATGTGTTTGCATATAACTTCAAGTAAGTTGTAAAACTGACCATTTAGTGAATTTAAATGAAACATTCTACCCTTTACATGCATAGAAGTGAACCATCTGCCTTCTAAAAACAAAATCTTTCACATTGCTTTATTGGCTGCTTTATCTGACTGTTTTCCTGACTTAATTTTTAATTTGCTATGACTCTTTTTTACACCAAGTGTTTTGATATGTTAAAATGTTCTTCATTATAGGGGCCAGACTCCTGCAGAGTCAGATTTCCAGGTGCTTGAGATTGCAAGGAAGTTGGAAATGTATGGCATCAGGTTTCACATGGCTTCTGACAGAGAAGGGACCAAGATCAATCTGGCAGTTTCTCACATGGGTGTCCTGGTGTTCCAGGTAGGTGGACAAGCAAGGAGGAGCGAGGGCAGGCCATCATAGTGCATGGGTGGTTGATACATTTTGTTGTTGCTGTATTTGTTGGTAGATTTTTTTGTTGTGAAGAGTGAGTTCTATGTGTGGAAGAGAATCTTAGCATATAATCTGATCTGACCTCTTACAATGAAGAAGCTGCTTTCATGTCCCTTTCTGCCACAGTAAAACTCTATTCACTTGTCCTGGAACTCACAAGGCCCCCACTACCTCCAGGATTGACCATTGCCCAAAGGATCCTTGGGGTAACAACTCTGCTGGGTTATGATAGCTTTTGATGACAGGGGCTCAGATACAGTGAGCCTGATAACAGGAAGTCTGGCAGACCCTGGGAAAGCAGTACAGGGGTCTCCCCTTCATGGTATGTGCCAGAGGTTACAAGCAAGGCACCTCCCTGAAAATGCTGGCCAGATTGACAGGAAACTGGAGGCTGCTCTGAAAAGCCTGACTACCTGGCACCCATGGGTGCTGATGCAGGTCCCTGCAGCAGCAGCACTAGTATGGAAGCTTCTCTGAGAAGCTGAGTATTGGGATGGCACAAAGAACCCCATTTGTCCTTAACCTGTATTCACCTTTGTCAACACTTGAGTGCACTCAGTCCCTGCTTCTACCACGGTGTCTTCTAAAGCAAGGGAGAGTAAGTGGTGGTGCTGCTTCAGACTGTCCACTACAGCTGATTATGATTTGTCTCATGCTCTAGCTGGGGTGCGATTTTGCCAGCTGAAGCTAGTTCTGTGATTGTGTGATGTTTGGAATTCTGGGCACTTTTTAGAGGGTATGTAAATGCTAGAGCCCCAGTATGGAGGTTGTTAGTTAGTTATTGGTGGATTGTTGGTGGTGGTTGCAGTTTGTTAAGTACTTGTGCACAAAGAAGAAAACACAACAAGAAATTGGGTATCCTGACAGCAAAGATCAAATCTTTCCCAAGGAACTCAATGCCCCCCATCAGCAGGAAGTAGGCTAATGATAACATCACCCCTTTCTGTCCCATGACTTTGTGCAGGGAGTTCTTTCCCCTTTATTCTTTTTCTCTCTTATCTAGTGTTAGGGGGCTGAAAGGTAGAAGAAAAGGGGTAAAGAAAGGTGAAAGAACAACCCACAAAGTTGCTAAAGAACCAGAAACAAAGAGGCATCTATCCTCGTTCCTCAGACCTTTATATGCATTTCCTACATACATGGTGTGTCTTTACATAACTGACACCAATAATACATTTATCCTAGTTGTCAGGGAGCTAAGTCAGGGGATCACAAGTTCTAGGCCAGCTAGGACAACAAAGCAAGGCTCAAAAGAAAAGGAATTAGCATGACAGCAGGATGGCTTATTGTATAAACTTGCTTACTGTCAAACCTGATGACCTGAGTTTGATCCTAGAACCCACATGGAGGTAGAAGAGAACTGACTTCTGCAACTTGCCGCCTTACCTCCACATATGTGTCATGGAATGTGTGCACCCATGCACACACATATACACATGTCCATGCACACACACATTCACAAAACAAATAATAAATTTGAATATTTAAAAATTACAAGATCAAATATTAAAATGAGATCATTGTATTAATAAAATGTCAGTTGTTTTGTCAGGACCAGTGGTGATATCCTTTTATAGCTTTGTTCCTCCAGGATGGAATCTAGTCTAAGGCCAGATGTATCATTTACTTATCACATCTTCAGTCTCAGTCCATTGAGTCTGGATCATTATGTTTTATGACATTGACATTATTGAAGAGTCTCTCTCTTCTAATAATACAACCCTCATTGTGGCTTACTGGATGTCTTCTGTGATTAGGTTCAGGTAACATGTTCCCAGCTGAGCCCCTAAGAAATGTCACATCCTTCAGGGCCTCACACCCAGAGGCACAGACAGCCATCTGTCCTTACTACTGGTGGAGTAAACCTCTGTGTGTGCTCTGATACTCTTTACTACAGAGTTAGTAGTTTGCCTCTCTCATCTAAGACTTACTTTATAATCACATAGTCATCCATATCTCTTCAGATTTCTTCTTGATTTAGCATTCATTGATGACTGTTGCTGAGTCCTAACCCATAAAGTCTCAATCCTGGCGCTGTAAATGCATGCGTATGAGCCAAGAGTCACAGGCGCCATGGAGCTCTGTGCCCGAAGTACAGGCGTTTTCAGAAGAGACAGCCAGTACCAGAGATGGGAGAGATGGGGAGACAGAACAAGCCTTAGGCGGATGCGGCTCATCATCGACCAGATTCTAGCAAGCAGAAAAGTGTGTTGTGTTGTGACCATGTGAAGCAAGAATGTTCTTCATCAGAAATATAAAATTCTTCTTTTGTAATTTTTATTCTAGTCTTATTTGTAACAGTAAAATCCTAGAAAATACCTATCTGAAGTCCACTTAGATAAGTTATACACTCCTGTGTTGTGGGACAGCTGCACATTGGAGAGGGATGCTCTCTAGTGAGATACTCATTTGGAGAAAGATTCAAAACTCTATATAGTATTCTATTGTTTGTGGGGAAATCACATGAACACATGCATGTGCACGCGCGCACACACACACACACACACACACACACACACACACACACTACATTGGTGATTTTACAGGTCCTACAAAGGGTAGTTGCAGCCTTCAGGCTCTTAGTCAAGAATGAGAGGGAAGTTTTATTGTGGACTCAGGCTGCTACTTCAGGCTCTGAGTCTTGTTAGTCTCTTCCTATTACAGAGAAAACAGCAATTCCTAAAAACAAAGCAGAGGGCTTGAGAAAAGCAAAGGGGGAATGACAGTTATAAGTTTAGAAACAGGATTCAGCCTGCAGAATGGCTCAGCTGATAGAGGCACTGCTGCCAAGCCTGACGGCTCTAGTGTGGTTCTCAGGCCCCGTGTGGTGGGAGGAGAGCACCCCTGCCCACAAGTGGTCCTCTGACCTCCACACTGCACCTGGCATGTGGGTGCACATGCACACAGAAAAAATAACTATGTGTCATTTTAAAACAAAGACAAAGTGGAATAAGATTGGCACTGTTAAGCTGGGCATGGTGCCCACACCTGTCTCATAAAACTCCAGAGGCAGGCAGGGGAACCTGAGGAAGCTCTAAGCCAGTTTGGTTACCTAAAGAGTTCAGGCCAGTCCAGGCTACACAATGAAACTCTTAAAAAAAAAAAAAATGATGCGTGATGAGGCCGGAGAGACTGCCTGGTATCTAAGAGTGCACCCTGGGATTCAGCAGCCACTGGCACATACTGCTCTTCCAGGGGTCCTAAGTTCGATCTTAGTACTCACATTGAATGTCACAACTACCTCTAACTCCAGCTCCAGGGGACAGACAGCTCTGGCCTTTGTGGATTCAGAGCCGTTAGAGGGGAAATGATGGGATCTCACTTGAATTGCTAGGTTGAGTATTAAGGATGTAGCCTACATCGATACAAATTTACCACACTGCGTGTCTGTCTCTGATATTTCAGGGTACCACCAAAATCAATACTTTCAACTGGTCCAAGGTCCGTAAACTAAGCTTCAAGAGGAAAAGGTTTCTTATCAAACTCCACCCTGAGGTCCACGTAAGTATTACTTTGAAACCTTTAATATTGTTAGGCAATTTAATCCAACAAAAGAGGTTTTTTTTTTTTTAAAGCATTTGGTATAAAATCGGGGCACACATCTGTGATCTCACACTGCCCATCTGGAGAAGCCCTCGGGCTCTGCTTCCCATCCAGCAGGCTTGGGCTGGGCCTAGGACGGCGCATGGTGAGTAGTGAGAACCCTTCAGCAGTGCTGAGTGAGCACCTCTGCCCAGACAGAGCTACGGGGCCGCCCCATTCTTCCCAGGTGCTTTTAATTTAGAATATGATCTCTGGGGCCTAGAGAGATGACTTAGTGGTTAAGAGCACTTATTACACTTTCAGAGATCCTGGCTCAGTTCCCAGATCCTACATGGTTGCTTACTGTTGTCTGTACCTCCAGTTTTAGGAGGTCCAGCCCCTCTTCTGACCTCCTCACGGTCTTCTTCTGCACATAAGTACATACAGGCACACACACAGAGGCACATTAAAAAAAAATGAACCTCTTGCTAGGTCTAATCGAAGAATTCTTGATTATCAAGAAATAATAAGAACTCAGGAGGTGGAGAAGGAGAATTATGAAATTTGAAACCGGCGTAGTTTGTATAGCAAGATCCAGTCTAAACAAAAGAAAACAATACCCTCCTTTTTTTAGAGTTCTTAAACAACAGCGGCTGACAACGAGACAGGGTTTCTCTGTATAGTCCTGGCTGTCCTGGAACTCACTCTGTAGACCAGGCTGGCCTCGAACTCAGAAATCCGCCTGCCTCTGCCTCCCAAGTGCTGGGATTACAGGCATGCGCCACCACGCCCGGCTTAATAAACACATTGATTAGAAATAGAAAGCATAGGGCTAGAGAGAGGGCTAGGCTTTAGTGCCGGGCTCACAGTTGTCTGTTAGGTCCAGGGGTCTAATACTCTCTACAGACAGACATACTTGCAGGCAAAAAACACTATTGCATTTGAAATTTTTAAATTTCTTTTTAAAGAAATACAAAAAGTAACTTATTGGTGAAATTCAGTACTTTGTTCTGAAGTAAATTGTTCTGAGTAAATTGTTCAAATTGTATTTTCTTTGTTCAAAGGAAGTTAGGAAACAATAGATCAGCTAAGCCAAGGCAAGGCTGGAGCTTGAGATGCCACCTGGGTGGGCTTATGGATATTCTAGCCCTTGGCCCAGCCACAGAGTGTCCCTAAGCCTCTGAGAAGCACATAGGGTTTCTCAGTTCCATGCTCTTATGCAGTATGGACAGTATTGGCTTTAGTAAAGGATTGAACACATGTGTCTGTGTGTTTGCTTGGTTGGTGGGTTGCTTGGTTTTGTTGTTACTTTGTTTGGTTTTGGGTTTTGTGTTGTGCCAACTGTACAACTGCCTGATTTTCCTGCCTCAGACTGCCAAGTGCTATGATTATAGCCCTATGCTAACAGATCCCATTAAAGAAAGGGATCTGCTATTTACTATTTCAGTAGTAAAAGTAGAAGAATCTGGAAAGTAATTTGATATCAGAAGGTTCAAAATGCTTTGGTCTTAAAGCCCAAAATTTCATTTCTAGGACAGCAGTGGCTTTCTCATGTTGTTTGTGAGGCTGGAAACTGTAATTCGTAGTTATCTAAGGCATGTGACACCATGCCTGGATCTATGTTCTGATTTTGAAACTGACTGTTGTGTGACCTGCTTCTGGGCTTGCTTCCTGAACCAGCTTTGTATTTTGTTCTAGGGACCCTACCAGGACACGTTAGAGTTCTTGTTGGGTAGCAGAGATGAATGTAAGAACTTCTGGAAGATATGTGTGGAGTACCATACCTTTTTTAGACTCTCTGACCAGCCTAAGCCAAAGGCAAAAGCTGTCTTCTTCAGCCGGGGCTCCTCCTTCAGATACAGGTAGGGCTGGCCTCAGCTGCAGGGACAGCTAACCACTGGGGAGAGGAAAGAGGTAGAGACAGGGAGGGAGGTGCCATAGGCTAGGTAGACAATTGTATTCAGGAAAGACAATACATAGGAAGAAAAAATCAAATATTCAAACTATGAGAAAAATGGGCTTAACAAAAACTACCCAGAAAATTGTCTATACTTACTATAAAATATAACCGAGCTATTTACATTGGGCAGTCTTACTTCTGTTAACTCTAAAAGGTAATGCTCTGAGTTACTGCTTTGTTTTAACTGAGCCTTTATTTGTAGTGGAAGAACTCAGAAACAACTAGTAGATTATGTCAAAGACGGTGGGATGAAGAGAATGCCATATGAAAGGTAAATGCTGTAGCACTGATATAAAATGTGTACCTTTAAATTTTTCTATTTTATTTAAAATTTTATGTGTATGTGTATTTTGCTTGCATTCATGTCTGTATACCACATGTGTACTGTGCCACCACTGCATGGTTTGTTTTTGTTTTTAAAAATGGGTTTATAATGTCTTCATGGAGATAATTGCACTCATACATGATATCAATTTGTAGTTTCTAAACTGTGTAGTTCACTTGTATATGAAGGTTTTACATGGTGTCTTAGCTTTTTCTCCTGGTGCTGCAATAAAAACCTAGCAGAGGCAGCTGGAGGGGGGAGGGGCTGGTTTGATGTACAGTTCCTGATTTCAGTCCGCCATAGTGGGGAGGTCAAAGCAGCAGCACTGGAAGCGGTGCCTGTGCTCAGCTCCTGCTCTAAAGTTAAGGAACCTCTCCCAGGAGAGATCCATTCACAGCTCCCGCAGACATGCCCAGAAGCTAAAGATCCCGCACAGGCTTGTCCCCTACGTGATCCCAGGTCCTGTCACATGGACAGGTAACTCTAACCTTGATAGTGTGGTAAGCAACCTTAAAGTTCATGGGAAAAATTGTATCCCTACTGGGTTTCTTTTTTATTTTAATTACAGGTTGCTTTTCTTCTGCCCATTTCTAGCTTTCCACCCTGTCTTGGTCATATTCTCATATGAGCTTTTTTCATGGATGCAGTACGGACTTGAGGTTCTAGGAAGAAGCACTGAGTGGGATGATGGCAGACAGGGAGGTGAGGAACCTCACAGCATATTCTCTGTTTTGCAGACGGCACAGTAAGACTCGGACGTCTCTTCATGCTCAGACTATAGATCTGCCTAAACAGGTTCGTCTTTTCTGGTTGAAACTATAAGCAGCACTAATTACCAGGGTGTACTCTTCTAGAAAGTCTTCTGCAGTGTTGTAAGAAGGCTCACATGACTCAGTGCACACTTCTGACGTCATGATGAAACCCTAGATGATGGGACAGCCTTGAGCTCTGCACCATGAATCATAGCGTGGTGCAGTCCCTAGGGAGCAGTTGGGACGTGACTCCTGCATAGACTGCAGCCTCTCCAGATGGACCGACATGCCACCTTTAGAGGACTGCTAGAGAAGATGGAGCACAGGGGCATTGGTGCCTGGTCGCAGTAAAAGACTATGTTGTGAGAGTGAAGGGATGGTAAGAGAGCTAAAAGGATTTAAATGCTGCTAAAGGGAAAAAGCAGGAAACAGCTTTACGTCTGATCTGTTTGGCTGGATTGTAACTGGATGCACATAGCTGTGCACAGGCTCCTCAGAGAACATTGGCAGGGGGGTCCCAGCAAGCTATCTGCAGCTCCATGCCAGCATGCTGAGCCACAAGTGCCTGCAGGTCTGCCTTTTACTGCTTCATATTTGCATATTAACTCCCACACTCAAGCGTGAGTCCTGCTCTCAGGAGCCCTTCTGTAACTGTTCCTTGTGCTGCCCTAGTTTCCTGAGTAGAGTTCATGCTGTGCAGGTGGCTCACTGTGGTGGTGGGCTACTATTAATACTGAGCACGGTTTCCAAGAGCATCTTTTGGGCCCTGTATCTTAGTGCTTGTGTGTCCCACCTTTTAATTGAATTTTAAAGGATAAATAGTCTAAAATTTACATTGAGGCTATAAGTTATCTAATTTATTTTAAAATCAAGAGAAAATAAAGAAAAGTGGTTAAGAAAAGTTAATATGCCAGTCATGGTGAGTGGCACCCAGAATCTGAACATACGGAAGCTGAGGCAGGAGGCTCAGGAGTTCAAGGCCACCTGGGCTACTTGAGAGGCACTGCCTCAAACAAAGCAAAGCTAAAACAAGGCAGTGTGGCAGCCGTTGGAAAATAGATTGCTTTTGAATCATGACCAGCTATTACATTTCTACAAGGCAAGTTACTAGGCCCCCTGCAACATGACTTGCCTGTTTTCCATGCTGGGATGTCATACACACACACAGACACACAGACACACAGACACAGACACACAGACACACACACACACACACACACACACACACACACACACGGTGTATTGCTTATGGACATGTTGCCCTGGAAATACTCAATTCTATGTGGGTTTATTTTATTCTAATCAACTTAATGAGGAACCCTGGTATGATTACTTCTCTGCCCCGTAGTATTTTCTCACCCAGCAGTAGACCTCTTCTCTTTCATTTTTGGGTCTACTCTAGCACTTTCAGAATGTCTCAGGGCTCTTACACCACTGACATTGGCCAGAGGCATCCTAATCAGTGATTTTGGCCTACCATTGTACTCAGGAGTGGGCTGCTATGTGTACCCACTCCTTAGTGATGTTAAATCTCTACCACTCGTGATCAAGGAGTGCTTGGGTAAATATGTGCTTGTCACCTGGTGTCTCACCACAGTGGAGGCCGAGGCTGAGTGGAAAGATGAACACCCACATGTATCTGTTTATAGATTTAGGATAACTAGGACTACCACAAACCTTTGTCTGCATGTCATCTGGTTCTCTGTGGTAGCTTCTCTTCTTTACTATGACATGTACTGCAAGAGTTGGAGAAGAAAGTTAAGGTGTTGTAAGCAGAAAACAAGATCAGGTTGCAATACTGTACATTTCTAACCAGGCATGGTTGCACACGTCTATAATCCCAGAGTCTGAGACTAGCCAAGACTACAGTGAGAATATCTCAAAACAAAAGCCTCACTTAGAAAGGGAAAATCTTCTCAGGTGCCCCTTCCAGGAAACTTGTAAGAAGTATCTGTACTTCCCAATTGTCTTTACCAATTTGTAATAGTGTTGTATAATTTTATATGTTCCTTTTTTCTTTTCTTAATTTTGACCCCCCCCCCCCACAGAGCGTCTCCTTCAGTGATGGCTTGAGAACTGCCTCCCTGTCTTCAGCAAATGTCTCCCTTTATCCACCCCCTGCTTCTCCTTTGTCCCCTCCCGGTCTGCCCAGTCTGAAGGACAGCAGCAGCTCCCTTGTGGATCCCCAGGCCCTCCACATCAAGAGCACAGCAGCAGAGCGGAGCAGCAGACCGTCGTCATCTGAAGGTCCCAGCACGCAGCCGGCCCATCTCTCTGGACCCCCTGTGCTCCAGCCTGGTCCAGGTGCTGGGTTTTGTGGTGTTGTGAACAGTCATGGTTCTGCTTGTCCCAGAGGACAGAGTCTCGATGCTTTAAACATTAACAGAGGGAGGGCCATTAGGGGACTCAGAGCTATTTGTAGAAATGACAGTAGTGAGGATGAATTTCCTGCAGGCTCCTTCTTGCCTAGCGGGGAGTGCCAGGGTGGCCAGCAGTGCCTCAAAGGGGTCCCTGTTTTCACATTGACAAACGCACAGCTGCAGGTGTCTGAAGAGTTCATAGATGATGACCCAGCAGACATCTCTTTCTTTGCTGGAGGCTCTGAGGCATTTTCTTTCCCATACAGTTCTTTAGTTCTTCAGGAGTCCCTGTTACCTGTCCAGTCCACTGGGTCCCCTGCCTTGTGTGGTCCAGAGTCTGCCCAGTCCAGCCCAGATAGATACTCTACTGAAGCAGTGGACATGAGTGTAGAAGATGATTTTGAATTTGGGGAAGGAAGTGATTTCAATGGCAATGTACATCCCTCAGACACCTCAGAGCTGTTCGAGGTGAAGGCACAGGCTAGCCTGATGCAGAGCCTGTTGAGTCCTTCCGAAACTAGCTCACTTAGGAACAACCAGTCTGAGAACAGCTCCCTCAATAACATGCCACTGCATGGTGGGTTCTCTCTGCACACATCCAGCTCAGCCAATCAGTCTGAGGCCAGCTCCATGGTGAACTTCCCAGCCTACTCAGTCCGCTCTGAGTCCAGCTCGGCCTTCCAGTTCTCCGACATTATTGACCAGTTAGAGCAGCTCAGCTACCCACCCACAACAGCTGAAGACTCCAGCAGCACAGACTCAGACTCATGGGACTCTGAGGCTGAGGCGCCCCTGGACATGAACCTCTTCTTCAGCAATCCGTTTGCACCATCAAGTGGGGAGAGAGTCCCTTTCAGTTTCCAGCCCAATTTAACGAGTTCCACTCCAGGAAAGCAGATAGATAAAAATCCATCCTGACCCCCTCCCCAGATTTCTTTATAAAGAGATACTTATCCCCATTGGAATAGTTAGAGATCAGAATCCTTTGCTTCAGACATAGAAAGTGACTAAGTTCATGCTAGATAGTCAGGATTTTTCTAATTACTGGTAGATTATACTATTTTGAATGTCAAGGAATTAAAGCGCTCATGTGGAGTGATGTTAGAATCTGCACATCCACTCTCAGAGAAGCACTTCCAGCCATTTCCTGTAGTGACAGATGAATTGGCCTCTGCAACACTGCCTTTTTTGACACCTACTCTGAATTCAAGTAAAAACTGGTGCTACACATTTCGAATATTCTGCAGTTCTGATTCCTGTCCATCTGTAGGAGGCTGTGTTATTCCAATTCCTGCCCAATTGTAGGAGACTGTGTGTTATGCCCCTTGATGCTGCTTTTAAAATGACTCAGGCTTCCCGTGATCAGTTAGCATGTAGGACTTGTTTAGTTTATTCAGCCAGCACAGTGTATGAAATCACTGCAGAACATTTGACAGTATCCAAACACCAAGGACAGTGGAGACTGTCGCCTCCTACATGGAAAGGTGGCCTCAGGACTTTGCTGATACCTCTCCCTGCTACTGACTGAGACCAAGGCTGTGCTGTGTTTAGAGTTGGCTTGCAGGGGCATTGGACTAAAAGCTGCTGTGGGGTGTGAGCTGCTTTGCTTCCTTCTGCTTATCTTAATTACAGGTGCCATAGGTAAAATGGTTGTAGCAGGTAGAGCAAGATCCGTAAGTGAACTTTGAAGGCCAGAATAAAAGCAGGAGAGTCATTTCTTTTGCTGACTTAGCAAGTTCTTTAGAATGATAAGAACATAAGAAGTGCCTCAGAATGTACAAGAGTTTGAATCCTCTCTCTAGGGGTGATGCTGGGTTGTATCAGGTGGTCTAAGGTCCCGAGGCTAATGTACAGTGCTAGCTGTTTCCAGCAGATGATGCTGGGTTGTATCAGGTGGTCTAAGGTCCCGGGGCTAATGTACAGTGCTAGCTGTTTCCAGTAGATGCTGTTGCTTACATGGCTCAGCCCCAGTGCAGGGAAAGGGCCCAGGGAGTATATGCTGAGGTAGCCCTGCTTGGTACTATATGGACATGTTCCAAAGTGCTCTGAGGGTCAGGGCTGATGCTCGTGGTACAGACAGGATAAAGCTACTGACATGAGACCCAGCATCTCGCAAATGCTGGGCTGACACCAGTCCTGGCCAATTTCTCTTTATTTGTCTGGTCCATAGGTTGTGTGACTGTGGGTCTTGTTTGGTTAGGTGGTGGTCCTTTCTGCTCTAATCTAGCAATACAATAGACATTGAAAGTTTTATTTTCTTCTCAAAATATCCTGTGGAAATAACTTTTTTTTTCTGGTGAGAATTCAGGTCCTTGAACATGCTAGGCAAATGCTTTGCCACTGAGGTACTTCCCAGCCTCCTCTGGGATGGTAAGCATTCATTGTTTTCATTTGTGAGGCTTTTAGCTCTGTGCTGGGATGGAGTAACTATGCTGGTCTCTAATGCACTGAGGACACCTGTCTCTTCTTATTGTATTGGTTAGATTCTGAAAAGGAAGCTCTAGGTAAATGTATCCTACTTTAATTTCTTTTGGTTTTTGTGGCAAGGTCTTACTGTGTTGCCCAGGCTGGCCTGGAACTCATACACCTCAAGCTAGCCTTGAATTCATGGCAATCTGCCAGTCTCAACGCCCCTCCCCCCCCCCCCAAAAAAAACACTGGTCTATGTATGCCCAATAGTATTTTCATTTCCATAGTTTCCTTAGACTTATAGATTACAGTCTCTTTCTTTTCTTAGTCCAGACTATCAGTGCATGCTCTGTGCTTAGCTATGTTTATTCTGTCCGCCTTTTCTTAGAGGCAGGGCATATAAGTCCACACTGCTTAGAGCAGAACTGCTTAAGAGAGTTGGTTTTCTCCAGAGTATCATCCCAGAGGAAACCTTGGATTCCTGTTATGGGGAAGAACTAATATGTATCACCTCTAAAATGTCATTCTTGAACCTTAGCACTTATGACCACTACCCTGATCCATCATTGTCACCTAGCCAGTGACACTGCTGTGAAATATCAAAGTTGTCATTCTTGAAGTTTGGGTAGTCGGTTGGCTTGGTTTTGAGACCTTTCCATCTCAGGCTGTCTAGCCAACAACGTCTTGATCTTCTACCTCCCCCTGTAGAATGCCAGGATTACAGGCATGCATGCTACAACACATCCAGTTTATGAGGTGCTGGACATTGAACCCAGGGCTCATTTGCTTTTTAAGCAAGCCCGCCTTACTATCTGGGCAGCAGGTCAGGTATGGTAGGGGTTAAGCCTTTACCAGGCTGGGGTGACATCATGGTAATGCTGGTGCTGAGGGAAAGGGGTTGTTCCATCAGACAGAATAGGATCTCCTCAAAGTCAGAGTTTATCACATCAGTTCCTTGGAGATTCTCAATGATTTCTGTTGTCGGCCATCCTCTATTAGGCCTCCTACAACTAGGTTTCATTGTTTTTTATTTCTACTAATGGAACCTCGCTTTCCTCGGACAATGCTTTCATGGCAGGCAGGTAGGTAGGGGCGGGGTTGTCTAAATGCCTAAAGGCAAGAAAAGACCAATAACCCTCCATTCTGCCCTTCAGTTCCCGCCCCATCAGCATTTCTGGTACTCGGCCACACCACTCTGTCTCTTCTAAAATTTGTTTACACCACTAGCTAGCCCTTTGCAGGGCAGGCAAGCACTGGGCCTGACCCCAAACGCTGCCCCAGTGGGCTTTTTACTGCTCATTTTCAGGCAAGCGCTAACTAAGCAGCACAGGCAGGCATTGGACTTTGTGGTTTTTCTGACTTCCCCTCCAGAGTGTGGGGATTCTAGGTATTTACTAACATACTTCCCTTGTCTGATTGGGGGCTGTGGGACTTTAAAGAAGCCCCTGGTGTGCTTATTATACCTTTCCTCAGAATTCTAAAAGTATCTCTGAAACACAAGGTATTCTGTAACATGAGCCTGCATATTCATTATCGTATTAAATGATACAGCTCCCTGTTGAGAACATACTTAAATTACCCAGTAATCTTCAACATGGTTGGGTATAGTGGCACACCTGCATTCCAAGCACTTTGGAAGTAGACGAAGGAGGATCTTGAGTTGAAGGCCAGTGTAGGCTATATAGTGAGATTTGTCTCAAAACAAGCAGTCACAAGTCAGTTCATGTTTGATCTATTCAAGTCAGGATACAGGCATGATCTGCTTCCTATTTCTGCCTCTTAGAATTAGAATTCTGCCAATTAGAAAATTCCTATTTTAGCATTGTCTTGTAGGGAAAGCCAGGCTAGTGATGCTGCCTCAGGTCCCAAAACCTAAACTGGCACCCAGGAGGGCAGCCACGTATGTGGGGGTCTGTCCCTTATTCCATAGCCCCACATGGTCTCCAGTGGGAGAAGGGGCAAAAGCAGCATCCCAGATACATTATAGATAACACTGCTGATGGGCCACATTTGCCATAATTTGGAGAAATTTAAAACATCTTACTAGAGTGTTCATAATCAGCTGTGCCTTCTTCTGAGTTCCTGCTCAGGTGTCCTGGCCTCCCCGTTCCCAGTAGGTCAGAGTGTTCAGGGGCTTGGCCTGAGAACCAAAGGGTGCCATGTCCTGTCACAAGCTGCACCTCTCTCTACTGTTCTTGAGCTGCCCTGTTACATTAACTTTAGAAAACGGTGCAGCTGGCCCAAAGCCACTAAGCCCAGAATGAACATTGAGCCTTTTTCTTTTGCTCACCTCCTGGTGTTGACCCAGTGTCTCCAGCCTGGGGTGTGACCTACATAACCAATCACTGGGAAAGATGCTGAGATTGAAGAAAGTGAATTCAGAGTTGAGCAGTACATCCTGGTCTGGAACAGCTCCTCAAAGTGGGCAGATCAAAGTGCTACACAGTGTTGACAGCTCTCTGTCTGTTGGTCTCCTTAGTTATATCCAGAACCTTATTAAAGGGAATAGTTCTCCAACCCTGATAGGTGTCCTTGTCACTTTCAAGAGTAGTATAAAGGGGACCCAGTAAAATGGCTAGCTATTTTAGAACAATAACCCATTCTTTTAACTCCTTGCCAGGCCTCCTTCCAGTTTCCAGGCTGGCCCATTTAAATGTTTCTCCCAACCACTCCTCCCTCAGTTCCCCATCAGTAGCTTAAACACTCCCTTCTCCCAGTTTTCCCAATACTAGTAGCTCCAAACCATAACAACTAAGTTTCCTAATTGCCCAGCTCAGCTCCTCCTGGCTCAACTGTCTCCTAACAGTATCTTCTCCACCAACTGCCTTCTCTTCTCACTCTGCTACTCCCTTCCCTTCAGCTTCGGCTGGCTGTTTATATCCTATCCTGTTCCCAGAAATCCAAGAGGCAAGCAACACCTAAGGTCATAGATCAAGCAATTCTAACAGCTAAGACTTTTTTTTTGGGGGGGGGGGGTTCAAGACAGGGTTTCTCTGTGTAGTCCTGGCTGTCCTGGAACTCACTCTGTAGACCAGGCTGGCCTCGAACTCAGAAATCCGCCTGCCTCTGCCTTCCAAGGGCTGGGATTAAAGGCATGCGCCACCACCGCCCGGCTCAGCTAAGACTTTTTAAAGGGCCAGGAGCACAAAATAAATCACACTACATCCCCCCCCCCCTTTTTTCACTACGAATTATGCAGGTTTTTTTGTTTTTTTTTTGTTGTTGTTTTTGTTTTTGTTTTTGTTTTTTTTTTTTGGTTTTTTGAGACAGGGTTTCTCTGTGTAGCCCTGGCTGTCCTGGAACTCACTCTGTAGACCAGGCTGGCCTCGAACTCAGAAATCCACCTGCCTCTGCCTCCCAAGTGCTGGGATTACAGGCGTGCACCACCACCGCCCGGCCGAATTATGCAGTTTTGAAGCTGGCACTTCCTGTAACCATGCTACTGCTGTGATTTTTGTTTCTCTGCTCTTTCCAGTGTCTTTCAGGGTTCTCAGGTGTCTGATGTGATCTTTTTGTTGATCCCTCAAGAGCATATCCACAACTGAGATACAAACTTAACAGTGATGCTTCTCGTTCTTAGAACCTGGATACTGCTTCCTGAACCTTTTATGTTCCTACATTATCTTCTAGTACCTTGTGTTCTGGAGTTCCTTGCTCTGAAGTCTCTTAATCTCCATCCCCATATCTTTGAACCTTTGGCTTGGAGACTTGGGCATGCAGGATGTGATATTCGGCATAGTCTGTCTTAAAGTTCTGCTCATAATCCTGTTGCTCTGCATTGTGGATGGCTCTGTATTACAGGAGACCAAAGGTCTGCTCAAGGCCTGTCAGTGGTTAGGTGCTGAGCATTTATTCTCCAGGCGTTTCTGGCTTGTAAGGAAAGGCATTGGTTTGTCAGGCTCTCTTCTTTTGGGGTCAGTGGGCAAGGTTTTCAGAAGACCTTCCCTGCTCAACAGTGAGCTTTTAGTTTTTGATGGTTTCCTGTGGAAATATAAGGAAATCATGTCTCTAACACAAAACATTTGCTGACTTCCATTCTGATGTTAACTCATCCTTATAGTATATAAGGATGATTTAATTCCACAGTTTTTTTCCTGTGGTTCTCTCTCTCTCTCAGCTGCTGTTGTTCCTTTCTCATTTATGTTCAGAAAATTTAAAGTTAACAGAACACTATTCAGTCTATCCCTAGGGGGTCTTTATTCTTCCTTTTATAATGAAATAAAAAACCTTTTTTATATAAGTCTTTACGTTTTTTCTTTGTTTCTGTGCTAAGAAGATCTATTATAAAATACTATCTTTCTTTTGCATAATAAGCCCAGTAGGAGAATGAATTGAAGGCAAAATAACAAAAATAAAATCTACTTGAGATCTATGAGATTCACATATGCAACTTGCAGTCTCTTTTATACTAAAGTTAACTCTCGCTTACTTTGTTAGCTGTCTTGAACTGTCTAAGTCTGAATCACCTTGTAACAAAACAAATTACTTGGGCAGGAGAGATGGCTCAGCGGTTAAGAGCACTGACTGTTCTTCCGAAGGTCCTGAGTTTAAATCCCAGCAACCACATGAAATGAGAACTGACGCCCTCTTCTGGTGTGTCCAAAGACAGCTACCGTGTACTTACATATAATAAATAAATAAATCTTTAAAAAAAAAAGAAAAGAAACAATGAAAGAATCAATTATTTTATTATTTATCTTAAAAGTACTCTTATAAAAATCACAAATTTAATCTTTTATATAAAAATGGTCATTTCTATTTTAGATTCTCAGGACGCATGTCTATCCATTAACAATTTTTTATTATATCAGGAAGCTGAAGGCAAAAATGGGTGCAAGAAATTAATCATTACTTTGATCACCAGCCCAGCGCTAGCAAGGGAGGCATGTTGGCTGGTTGGGCTGCCACTGTTCTTGTTCCCTGAAAATCCCTAGCTCAGCTATCAGCCATGTGCCTTTCTGAACTTTAAATTGTTCCCCAAGATGATTTTCTATATCAAAGTCTCTAGCAACAACATCTTAACCTTACTAACAGTCTCAATCGCCAAATTCTTTCTAAAGGTGGTGGAGATTACTAACAACCTACATGTCTTAAGTCCTTTCAGAGGGTGGTGGATGAATCATTTATCTGCTACAGCAGCAATACTTAAAAAAGATCAATCACTATTATTGTAAATGCCAATGACACTGCCCAGTTAGAGGCTGGAGGCCCCGGTAGAGTTTTCATACAACCCATAGATTGGGAGGGACGTGACAACCACCAAGGCAACAAGCAGAGCCATGCTCCACAACAGCATGACGTCCTGAAGACATGTAGCCTTTAGGCCTCGCCTCTCTGAAGTACAGCCATCTTAGTTGTGCTGCGTTCCCTGAGATCTAAAGGTGCTTTGTTGTGCCTTTTGCATGGTCCCTGTCTTAGGGTTTCTATTCCCCCACAAAAATCATGACCAAAAAGCAAGTTGTATCCAGCTTACACTTCCACACAGCTGTTCATCACCAAAGGAAGTCAGGACTGGAACTCAGCAGGTCAGGAAGCAGGAGCTGATGCAGAGGCCATGGAGGGATGTTCCTTACTGGCTTGCTTCCCCTGGCTTGCTCAGCCTGCTCTCTTATAGAACCCAGGACTACCAGCCCAGGAATGGCACTACCCACAAGGGGCCCTCCCCCCTTGATCACTAATTGAGAAAATGCCCCACAGCTGGATCTCATGGAGGCACTTCCCCAACTGAAGCTCCTTTCTCTGTGATACCTCCAGCCTGTGTCAAGTTGACACACAAAACGAGCCAGTACAGTCCCCAACATAATTTAGGTACTGTGAAAGCAAATTTTTCCTTATCCTTTTCTTGGAAAGGAAGAGTAAAAAAGCAGCCTTTTAAATCAGTTGCTATCATAGACCACGCCTTGGGTAATAAAGGAGCTCCATGTTATAATGGCACATTGGTTGGATTACTCTGTTCACAGGTCTCTCAAATCTATTAACATTGTTCGTTTCCCCAGTTTCTCTTTTATAACAAACAGAGGGGAATTCTATGGGCTGGTAGACTCTTCTATATATTGAACCTCCAGCTGTTCTAGTACCGACTGCTCAAATGCTTTTAATTTTTCCTAAGAGTCATTGTTCTACCCACATAGGCTTCTTAGTCAACCATTTTAAGGGTGGGGTCATTGGTATAATTTCAGCAGCACCTCCACCCCCCTATAAATTTGGAAACTCAGTCCCTGTTTTGTCCTGTTTTTGGACAACCTACACAGTCTGTAGTTGTTCTGGATGACATTTTTCAATACCTTCACCCAAAACACCTTCCATGTCACCCCTTATTTTAGGTATTGTCTCTGCTATGAATATTAATCTGAGTTCCCCACTGCTCTAATAAATCTTATCCCCATTAATATATGGTTATGCCAGCCACATAAGGTCTTAACTTTCCTATTTAAACTTAACCCATTGCACACTTTATTTTAACTGGGATAATTTTTTCAAAGATTTATTTATTTATTATATGTAAGTACGCTGTAGCTGTCTTCAGACACACCAGAAGAGGGCATCAAATCTCATTACAGATGGTTGTGAGCCACCATGTGGTTGCTAGGATTTGAACTCAGGACCTTTGGAAGAGCAGTCAGTGCTCTTAACTGCTGAGCTATCTCTCCAGCCCGGATAATTTTTTTTATTTCTAGAAACTTGGTATAAACCTTTTGAAGTGGCCATCCTGGATTCCAAGATTTTTGTAAAATGATATTTACATTTGGTGGGTATATTAAATGTTTCCACCAAACCTCCTATTTAAATGTTATTCACTTGCAACTGATCAATCCTGTCACCCGTGTTAACTTGCATATCTCTTGTATCCATCCGTGACATGGGGGAACGATTACAGCCGAGCAAACCTGTGTTAAATTGCATCTCTCTTCTTACATAAGCCACTATTTTAACTTCTCCTTTGAAGTCTTCATCTATAATTCCTGGATATACAATGAATCCTTGGGAAGCCAGACTGTTCCTTCCCGAGGCCATCCCTACTGTTCCTGAGGGCAAAGGACCATAACCCCAAGTCTAGAGCCACACTGCCTACAGAAGCATGCATGAGCGCTGCAGTACTTAGCGGAGGTATTTCTGTCTGCTTGTTATCTACTGACTGACAAGAGGCAAACAGCTCATAATTTTGCTGCAAGGCCACAAGCTAGGTGCTCTCTCACCCCCTGCCCCCATTTCCTTTTCTGATGGCAAGAAACTGGATGGATATCTCTCCTGGACCTACACTCAATGGTCCAATGGTAACCCTTGCCACATTGCCTGCACACCCCATTCCTAGAAGCCTAGGCCTTTTTTTCTGGATTTCATTTAGAAAAGCCATTGCCTTTAGAGAGCCTTGTTCACAATTTTGTTGCAAATTACTATACTTCTCACAATTAAGGCTCCGGGCATTTTGAGGTCTGAGACCTTTAGTGGTTTGGTCACAGTCTCTTTAGAAATGATTGTATCCTTCACAGTTAATGCACTGTGCATTTTAAGATCTAAAACTTTTAGCTATGGCTTGCCCAGTTATTATCATGGTATTATACACATTAGAATCATCATCAGTTGTCTCCCTGATCACTCCTCTGTAGGTCCTTCTATTGCATTGATGGCCTAGTAACCTTCATGCATTCCGTATTTGCATTTTCAAGTCTTCGTTAGCACTGGTCTCATATCAGGGTTTGATATAGCTTTATTCATAGCCGCAACTAATCTCTCTGAAAAGTCAGTGGAAGCTTCCCTGAGCCTTGTGTGATTTCTGTAAATGATGTGGACTTCTTTCCTGGATCCTCAACTTTGTCCCAAACTCTTAAAGCTGCTAAAGGACATTGTTCTCTGATGATGTCTTCAGATTGAACCTGCTCTTGTATGTCAGCATGCCAGCCTTCGCTGGCACCTAGCCCGTGCCTGTGTTAATCCCTCTCGTTCTGTTGAGCTCTTCCCCATCCCTGGCTTCTTGACCCATCCTGCTTTGCCATTTCCTTGTCCTGACTGCCCTCTAACTCAGTTCCTTCCCCTCTTTACCTGGAAAAAACTCCTGCTCTCTGGTTCATTCATTGGGAATGACATTTCTGCTCTCCTTATTCTTGTTGGATGTTTTTCAAGTTTGTTTACCTTTGTTCCCAGTTTCTCTAGCTGCACAGCCAACTCTTTCTTTTTCAGAAAGAAGAGAAAAATGACCTTGTTTTCCCCAGTTCTTCCAATTTTGGATTCCCAAGCTTCTCCATTTCTGTATTTTTCTCTAGTTGCTCAGCCTGTCTTTCGACCTGTTTTATAAGCAGAATATCCCTAAATGAAGAAAGGGAGTAAAAAAAAACTGTTGCTGAATACCATGCAGAGCATGTCCCAACAACCCAGCAAACAACGGCCTCAGCAAACACCCCGTCAGCTTTTTGAAATGAAGTATCCATCTCTCCTCTCCTGCCCTTTGCTCTAAGGTCATTGGAAGCAAGCCTTCTGTTCTGCCTCCCCCCATGTTGGGCATCACTTGTAAAATGGCTAGGATTTTAGAGCAGTGACCAGTTCTCTTAACTCCCTGCCAGCCTTCTTCCAGTTTCCAGCTGGCCCCTTCAAATGCTTCTCCCAACCACTCCTACCTCAGTTCCCCAACAGTCTACTTAAACAGTCCCACCACCCAGTTTCCCCAATACCAGCCGCTCCAGACCACAACTATTGAAACCAAACTGTCTCCTAACAGAGTCTTCACCAACTGCCTTCTCTTCTCACTTTGCTACTCCCTTCTCTTCGGCCTCAGCTGGCTGTTTATATCCTGTCCCATTCCCAGAAATCCAAGAGGCAACCAGCACTGAAGGTCATAGGGTCAAGCAAGATTAACAGCTAAGATTTTTTAAAGGGCCAGTTGTCTAGCAACTCAAGATCCTTTAAAGGCCCAGGCGCACGAGACAAATCACACTACAAGACCCAGGTAGAGAACTGTCACAGCCAGTGTGTCCATGCAGAAAAGTAGCAGTGTTAGGTCTGTCCACATAGCCAGTATGTCGGTATTGATAGGGACAAGACCCTGCAGCTGTCTGCTGTAGTACAAGGCTGTCATCAAGCAATATCTGTCCTAACCACCACTAACAAGGTACTCTGCTTCAGATACATTTTTATTAGTTATCAAGTCTATTTTTATATTTAAGTTCCCAAAGTCTCAATATTTTATATAAGCCACTATGAATATTTGAAGACTAACAGCATAGTTACATGGTAGCAAGATTGTCTATACAGAGACCTGCAGTGTTCCACGCTGCATAATTTTTATATCCATCAGGTAATGGTATGTGCCTTTTCATATGGCAGAGGCACTGTGCTGGCATTATATTAGAATGCATTGTGTTTCATTTAGTGCAAAGGACCAGGGATGTGCACTAGCACATCCAGGAATGCGATGTAAAAACCTCTAGATGTGTTGGCTACATCATTCTCATCACTGTTGACATGCCCAGTGACCCCATCCTTTCTGATGGCTTTGGTGCACAGGTGTATTTTCATTTTTTTCAGGCAGTCTCCACTGTTCTGAGTAATGATTATATTGTATCACCCACACTGTGATTATGATAACAACAGTGTGCACACACATGTTCTTAACTCTTACACATTTATGTGCCAACTGATGTTGATAAGTACTGTATATCCTCAAGGTACATTTATTCCTCCAGCTCTAGAACACAGAAAGTCTGTTCCTAGAACAGTCACTTCATAGTCAGTGCTAGTGTTCAGTAGGTAATGTTTGTTTCCAAATTCATGGAATTGCATCTGCAGTGGTCTCACCTGGCTCTTGTCCTTGGGCTACACATACAGAAGACACTGCCCCCTTTTCCCATGCGGTAGCTAATACCATGGTGGCCCACTAGTGCACAGAGCTATGTCATTTGGATGAAAGCACATGCATTCACTGTCCTAGGAAATGAAGAGAAGCAGAGCTGGGACTTCTTAATGTTTTGGACTTAATGCTTTAAAGAGACATTTCTGTTGTCTAGTTTGTGGTACTTATGCAATTTGTTCTCCATTGAAATTGCCATTTATAAATTTGCAGATATGTACTGACAATTTTTAATTGTTTATTCAATAAAATCCTCATTTTTACTATGAATTTTTACTATGAATTTTTAAATGGGCTTTTTAGCTTTCTTTCCCCCTAAAGAGTTTTGATTTATATAGGTTACAGAGTATTTCACATAGTATCTTAATCCTTCAAATAAGTGCATATTTGTATAACCTTTCACCAGTGTTCTTTCATCGGCTCCTGAGCAGTAAGCAGGCACAGTGGCACTTCCTTGGCTTGGCTCACTATGGGTGTGGAAATGCTGGTAATGACATTGTATGGAAGGCCAGCGGTCCAGGGTGGTATCTTGCTTTTTCTCTTCCCATTCTCTGGCTCATTCTGTCTTCACCTGTGTCTCTGTGACTGCTCCCAGGAACACTGCCTCCTTCCTCTGCACTGACCCTCAAGTAACTTCCATTTCCCCTCCCTTCTCAACTCAGGAGAGTTGGGCAGATCCTATTCTATCAAATCTTTCTCTGCCTATCAAATCTCTGTCTGCCACTCGATTAGACATCACTGTCGACATGGGTTCTTCCTTCCTCAAACTTATTACTTCATTGTTTGGGATTAAAGGTGTATGCTAAGGGCTGAGCAACTAGAAACAGGGCTTTTCAGTAAATAACACAGTCTCAGGGTTCACAGTGTGATCAAACCTTGTGTATCAGGGGTTTTGTTTTTGTTTTTGATTTTTAGATTTATTTCTTTACTGTGTTCAGTGTTCTGCCTGCATGTATGCCTTCATTATAGATGGTTGTGAGCCAGGATGTGGTTGCTGGAAATTGAATTCAAGACCTCTAGAAGAGCAGTTAGTCCTTATAACCATCGATCTGGCCCTTGTTGTTGTTTTTTGTTTTTGTTTCTCATTTTTTTATAGTCCTGGGGCTAGAACTTAAGATCTCACTCATCACATATGTTAGGTAAATGCCCTACAACACTCCCTGACCCCCCAAAAAAATTAGTTTTATTAAAACAAAAATATAAAACTTTGCGGGCCATGGTGGCACACACCTTTAATCCCAGCACTTGGGAGGCAGAGGCAGGCAGATTTCTGAGTTCAAAGCCAGCCTGGTCTACAGAGTGAGTTCCAGGACAGCCATGGCTACACAGAGAAACCCTGTCTTGAAAAAAAAAAAAAAAAACCCGAACTCCAATCCTATCCTATCTGTCCATATACAAAAGTAAAACACATAGCCTGGCAAGTGTCCTACCTTGACTCTTCCCCCTCCTCCTCTTCTTCCTCCTCCTCTTTTCTCCTCTTCCTCCTCCACCCTCTCTATCTTGCTCTCCCTTCAGCCCTCCTCTCTGAAATTAAATATTCCAGTTGGTGTTTTATGCAATGATAGTTAAGCTCCAACAGGCATGAAACTGCCTACGGTACCTACAAGAAAGTCAGCCTCAGGTTCAGCCCCTGCTGCTGTCCCCTGGGCGCCCCGGCCAGGATACTCATCTGTGTGACACTGGAACTCTGACTTTGTACAAGGTGATCATATGATCACCCATTCTTTGCTCATTCATGTAATGAGTCTCACTGAAGTCACACAAGTGGGCATGTTCCTATCCATGGTCAGTTTGTACAGTTCCTGTAACTGATGACCTTATTCTCAAGTGGAGCACACCTTCAGCTCACTCTCGGGTGTGTCAGTCTGATTTTGTGACAGCCTGAAGGAAGGTCCAGCTACTGTAGTAGCTTGGCAGCTTTATCCATTTCTCTTCAGGTTCCCTCTCCTTCTAAGATTCTAGTGAGCAAAGTCATCAGTAGTTGGGAGCCACGCACACCATCGCAGTTACTACACTGAACACCAAGAGGTTGACCTGGCGGTTGATGGCAGCTCCCAAACCCTGGCAGTAGGTCTGGCACACCTACATTGAGAAGGAGCCATGGAGCTTCCTGTGGAGGCTGCTGGAGCAGGACTGAGGGTGCAATGAGGAGGAGCCAGAAGCCAGTCCTGAGCATCAGCCGGGAGGCTGGGCTGGTGCTGGGACCCTCTCCGCACTGTTGAATCAGGAAGCCACAGTGACTACCAGTGAAGAATGTCTTGGTTTTTATTTCCTAATCAAATAGGGAGGTGAGCTATTAACCACATCCACTTATTTTTAAACCAGATTCTCTATGTAAAAGTGAATCAGGAACCAGTGCAGTAGTAAAGCCAGAAACCATGTGTGCTAACGCGGCAGATGTACCCTTCCCTCTTCCCATCTTGCAGTCAGTTCTGTGGGGTGTTTTCTACTATTCAAGCCAGGTTCTCTTCCTTTTGCCTCATACTCTCGAATTAAGCTTCACTTTCACCTTCAGATTTGCTGCGTATGATCCAACGTGTTCCTTTACTGTCGGGCATGTTTAAGCCTGTTTTATTAAAGCATTTTTAAAAAGAGAACTTAAAGGTATGAAATAAAAGTTCATGTTCTTTTCCCTCTAAATGTGAAGTTGTTTTTCATCATCTTTCATCTCTAGTTAGAGGAACAGAAACAGCTTCTTGAAGGAAAACGTGCAGGTAAGAAGTGTAATGCTGCATTTTAAATGACATTTCAAGAATTATCAGGTGAATTTTGAGAACTTTTAAGAAATAAACCACCTACCAGAAATGCTTGCTGTTAGGAGTTTGAAGTAAGTGTTAAGAGGCAGGTGAAGGCAAGTTGTAGCTTGCAGCTCTGAGAATAAATGCCACGCCCCACCTGCAGCCCATGTAGCTGGAGGCGCCCTGCATACACGAAGACTTTCAGAGAACCATGGCTGCTTGCCATGCCTCTCCATCTCCAGGAACTCCGTGTGGGCACAGAAGATCCCTTGTCCACAGCTAAAAACGTTGATCCTTCACGCTACGGTAGGAGAGTTGCACATTCTCTGAGGGGGCATGTGCTCCAAGAGCCAGAAGTGAAGGAGGGTTATAGGGGTTCCTGTGGCTCCAAGCAATACCGGTTTACTCTCGCTACTTTTTATTAGGGGGTTTCTACAAATACTTAAGACTGATTCTTTAGTGAAATGTTAATCAAGGTCACATTCTACAGCACCTTTGTACGTGGTACTTTAAGAGTTAAGACCACTTTTAGCCATGCATTCAAATATGCCCATTGCACCTGTAATTCCAGTACTCAGGAAATGGAAGCAGAAAGATCAGGACAGCCTGAGCTACATATGGAGCCTGTCTGCAAAACAGCAATGTCTTCATAATGCTGAGGCAATTGTTTTTATGTCAGGAAACACCAGGTTGCAGAACCTGAATGACACTGACTTTGTGCTTTGTCACTTCTGGGAAGTGTCCTGCCTAGCTACCCCTCCACATTCATACCCTCTCTCCCTCCCTCCCTCCCTACCCCCTCACACACACACACACACACACACTATGTGGTATACAGTGGGGACTCCAGCTGAAAGTGTGCTCCAGGACAGCCTCCTGCTATGCTCACAGAGCTTAGCAGACAGCCACAGCCACATTTAGAAGAGTTACATGACAAACTGTCTCCCCAAAGAGTAAAGTGGTGATGACCGTGGTGGTAGTGCCCTGTGTGTGTGTTTGCTGGGGTAATCTTCCAGTAATTCCAAGGCCCAGATTACTTAACATCATTCTGATGGTCTACATTTGTGTAATTTCAAGAATGATTTAGAAATTGTTCTCTGTTTAAAAAAATTGTTTAATGACACCTGTAGTACATTTAAGATTATTTGCTAAATTTTGAGTTGATGACTTTTTTATAAAATAGAAAAAATTTACAGTGATATCAACTGATTCACAGTTATAGTAATTTTAACTGCCATAGAACCAAAAGTAGTTTATACTAAACCTAATGATATACCCCAAAATGGCATCTTCCTTCTTTATAGGGTACTTGCTGGAGGTCTGTTTGTTGGCAGTTGCGTCACCTGCCCGAATGGCCATTCCTCTTACACTGGCTGTCCACTGGTTACCAGTCCTAACGGCATCCTGGAAGTACTCCATTTCTGCATGGTCTGCTCCTCCTACTACTAAAAATTAATATCTAATTTTGTGGCAACCCTTTTTTAAAAGATTTATTTTTATTTTATGCTTATGAGCATTTTATCTGCATGTATATATGCATACTACTACATGCACACTTGGTGCCCACAGACATCAAAAGAATGTCAGAGCCACAGAAACTGGTATTACAGATGGTTGAGAGCCACCATGCCATTGCTGGGAACCAAACCTGCGTGCTCTGAAAGAGCTACAGGTGCTCTTAATCACAGACCAGCCTGCCAGCCTCAGCAGTGACCTGTGTTTTGTTTTGTTTTGTTTTGTTTTGTTTTGTTTTGTTTTGTTTTGTTTTGTGTGGTTTTGTGTGGTTTTGTTTTGTTTTGTGTGGTTTGGATTTGGTTTGGGGGTGGGGAGTACTGTTTTGTTTTGTTTTGAGACAGCCTTGCTGTGCAGTGCTGCTGGCTTACAAAGAGCTAAGATTACAGGTTGACCCATACTTTGTATATTCTTTTGTATTCCAGAAACTTTCTGGTCACTGTCCACTAGACTTCACATCTTCAAGTGTGATGCTGTGGGAAACACTGGGAATGTGGGGAAGTGGTGGTCTTTGACATTTTTTATAATTGAATGTAAAACATCACAGCTACTGTATTTTAGACAGTATAGTTATGAAGTATAATTTATTCATAAACTCTACATTTTCTCTGAATTTTATTTTTGCAAAAGGATCTAATTATGCAATTCTGCCATATCAGTGACAAAGACTTTAGAGCATAAACCATAAATAGTATGTCTCTGGGATGTAGTCTCACAGGAAGTAACCCAAGCTTCAGGATAGTACAGAGAGGTTGGCTCCACTTTGATTCCCATCAAAGAGATAAAGATTGAACATCTGGGTGCACGTTTAAGTTTATATCATTAATGTTTAGCTTGGTTCAACTAAATATGTAATAAAGCAAATTTTAATAAACCGGTTGTTAAACTTTCATATACCAACATTGTCTAGGTTTTCTGTCAATGAATGTTTTCTTCTGCCTTAAAACATGACTTGTGAAATATTGCACAGCTGAGTTCTATCTGAATGCTGTCAGAACATCAGCAGGTGAGGTCCTTGCAGATCTCTGACTTTGTCAATGTGAAAATAAGGACCTCCTCTGCTCCAGCTTGCCACACCGAAGCTGCCCTGCCCAGAGGATTGTGCCAGTCCAGGGAGTGGGGGCTCTGGCTGGCTGTTCTCATTTAGGAGCAGCAAGCTAAAAATAACCAAGGTTTGGAAGCTGGGCGTGGTGGCGCACGCCTGTAATCCCAGCACTTGGGAGGCAGAGGCAGGCGGATTTCTGAGTTCGAGGCCAGCCTGGTCTACAGAGTGAGTTCCAGGACAGCCAGGACCACACAGAGAAACCCTGTCTCGGCAAAAAAAAAAAAAAAAAAAAAAAAAAAAAAAAAAAAACAAGGTTTGGCCTTATGAATGGGTCACTATAGAAGACTTCACTTGAGGACTTTTAACCACAGATGGTGAGACTTCCTTTGAAAGTAGTCACCCTTGAGGAGGCCTGGGGGTAGAGCATCCTCACAACCAGGGGCAAAGCAGACACTTAGTAATCATAGCGAGAGAGTGGTCCTCTCAGTGTTACAGTACTTTTCATCTTTAATAGTTTCAAAGTAACATTTACCTTTTTTCTATTAAATACTACTTAGAGTATGTGCTGTCTGCCTGGAATCCGAGCATTTAGGATGTGGAGACAGAGGATATATGTAGTGAGTTTGCACAGAGCCTGAGCTGGGAGCCTGTCTTTAACAGCAGTGCTGTTTTAAATGTATCTTTAAATGTTGGTATTTACTAATTGTTGTTTTCCCATAGAAAAATATGAGAATCCTTTGACAAGTTAAGGAATTTCTTTCTTCCTCTCTTTTCTTTTCTTTTCTTTTTTCTTTCTTTTTAAAATTTGGGACAGAATGTTACTACATAGTACAGGCTGGCCTTAAATTCATGATCCTTCTGCCTACGCCGCCTAAAAAAATTCATTACTATAAATTGCCAAATGAATTAATTGTGCCTCATCATTAGCCTCTTAGGAAGTAGGCTAAAAATTCTAGTCTGTGCAAAAGCAGGTGGTATTTTAATAAGGAAAGGAGTTTAAATAGTAGTTACTTATTTAAACAGCAGGAAAAAATTATTAGTGAAGAGCTCAGCAACTAGAAGACAGAATTTTGAAATGAACAACTTGATGAAATCTAGCTTTTTAATAAATCATTAGTAGCATGGGCCTAAAATTAGGTGTGCCTTTCAGGTGAGCGAGGTGGGTAATGGCACAGGTCTCTGCCACCCTCCACAGAACCTCCTAGTTCTCCTTCCTGTGGAAACACAGGAAACACAACCTAGGCCATGAGGAGACACCGTAGCCATCAGTGTGTGTGTGTGTCTGTATGTGTGTGTGTGGTGTCTGGGACTGCATGTGACACACCGCGAACATTTTCCACAAACGCTAAAGGCAGTGTGAGTTTTCAGCCAGGCTAGTGTGGGGGAGGCCAACCGCACAGCTGTTCTCACTCTTGCTCCACCCTACTTCCTTCATTTCTAGGCTTTTCTATGGATAGTCCTCATCCTTCTCCCTCCAGCCTGAAGAGCCAGCTGAGCCTGAGCCCTGAGCTTCAGGCCTCTCTGAGCACAGCTGCGCAGGCTTCATCCCCTGTGCTAAGCCCTGTCCTCAGTGGTGCTGGTACAGCCAGGATGGACAACCAAGAAGAGCAGAAACACAAGGTGGGCCACTCTCGGGACCGAGTGCTGCTGGGGTCTGGTTTGCAAGCCCTAACTTAGGAGCACCAGGGTGGGCAGGAAAAGACCCAGCTCACACCCCATAAACCTTACACAGATCATCAGCAACATCCCTGTCTAAGACACTTCTGTAACTCTTAGAACCTAAGGTTCTGTTATCCTTGTTTGTATAATAGACCATTTTGGCACTCTGGGTTTGAAGTGTTAGGCTGGATCCTGAAAATAGGTGGGAATGGAACAGGCCATTCCCAGCAGAACTTCACTGCCCCTCCCTTCTTGTTTTCCCCTCTATCTTCTTTCCTCTCTCCTTGCATACAGCTGAGTAACTTGGAGATATATTGCCAAAGGAAGGTTGGTTGGGGCTCAGGAGGCTCTCAGGGCTTTGTGGTGAGAAGGGGACCTGGCCAACTTTAGAGACTAGTGCCTGATGTGGGAGGTCCTGGTCTATTTGACAGGCCACAAGAGTTATGGCATAAGGTTGCCAGTTTTCCTGTAGGTCTCTGTAGTGAGGGCACATTTTGAAGATGCAGTAGAGAATTATGGAGCAGAAGATCACACTTACTCATAGATGCCAGAGATAGCCTTAAGACAGCCAGCCTGGGAATACAGCTTTGCTGGCAGTCAAAGGTTTGGGGAGAGAATAGATGCCATTATTAGAAATAGAAATATTTATAAAAATAGAAAGCCATTATGTAATCTCTTAGAGGATGAACTAGGGGTTTTGAGCATCAGCTAGGTATATAATAGGTACCAAATGGGGGGGACCTGTCTCAGGTACCACCACAGAAAAGGGCACTTTTCTTTTTCTTCTCCAAGACAGGGTTTCTCTGTAACCCTGACAGTCCTGGAATGCTAGAGATCCACCTTCCTAGTTCCCAAAGGCTGGGATTAAAGGCATGCACCACCACCACCCAGTGGATTTGAATTTTTAAAAGATGTTTTATGGCACAGAATACAATAAAATGTAGAAGGTTAGAAACGTAGGTGAGCTGCTTTCTTGGGGAAAAGAGCCATACTCCAGGAACAACTCAAAGATATCAAGGATAGAGCAGGACCAGGGCTGTCCGATTATTTGAGAAGAGCTGATGGGAGAATGTACATGGATTCTGGGGAGAGGACAGGACTTGGCTTTGCAGGGTTCTGGCAGTATGGATTACTGTGGTGCATCTTTCTGCTGGGTAGAAGATACTAAATTCACAGCCACCATTCCGTGAGCTCCAAGCCACGTAAGAGGCACATACCTGTGGTGGTTTGATACGCTAGGCCCAGAGTGGCACTATTAGTATGTGTGGCCTTGTTAGAGGAAGTGTGTCACTGTAGGGGTGGGCAATGAGACCCTCCTCCTAACCACTTGAAAGCCAGTCTTCTCCTATCTGCCTTTGTAACAAGATGTAGAGTTTTTGGCTTCTCCTCCAGCCCCACATCAGCCATGCTCCTGCCTTGATACAGGACTCTGAAACTGCAAGCCAGCCCCAATTAAATGTTGTCCCTTAGAAGAGTCGCGTTGCTCATGGTGTTTCTCCACAACAATGAAACCCTAAGACAACACCTCATTAGTTCTTTCTTCTAGAGACTGAGAGAATATTGCAGACTGTCTTGAACTAAATCAGAGGCCCAGAGAGATGTGGTCCCCAAACATGGGCCTCCAGTGGGATCTCCTTGGACACTTCTCTTTATGTGGCCCGTGAAGCATCAAAGGTTCTTGTGCAAACTCAGCCTCTTCTTCCTCCTAGAACTGTCGCAGCCTTCCCACCTCTGGTGGCGACACAGGATCTTTCCCTTAGGCCTAGGCCAGAATTTGCTGCAGTCATTCTTGCTACCTCTGTCAGTTTGCATGTAACCTTCACTCCATCTCCACAGACTTGCACAGAAGCCTCTTGAGGCTCCTGTCTGCTCCTCCAGGTCTGCTTGCATCCTGTGTAAAAGCATACCACAGAGCGTTCGCATTGACCCCAAAGCATCAGAGGGTAGATGGCTGTCTCTCACCCCTCCTCTGTCCCACATCACTTCCTATTCCTTGCCGTTCCCCGCTTGCTGGCCGACTCTCGCTCCAAGTGAGTTTGTGCCTGACTACAGTCTGCCATGATTTGCAGCCCCTCATGAACTTTGAGTGGTGCATCTGCACAGTAGACAGACACATCCGATGCAGACTCATGTACTCCTTGGATAGAGCCATCTTTGGTCCTGTACTAGCGAGCAAAGGGAAAGCTGCCGGAAGCCAGGCCTGGGCTTGGACTGGGGTCTGTCCCACATTCAGGGAGCACACCAGCCAGCTCTGCACCTTGGCTTAAGCACACTCACAATACGTGCTGGTCAGGTTTTTATGGTTCTATTTTTGTTTTCTGTTGTTGCTTTATTATTTTCATGAGGTAAGTTTAATTGTTTTTTATTACTTTTTTAGGCTGAACCATATCTCTAGCCTATGTTTAATTCTTTTAATCACATACAAACATGTTTTTATTTATTTATATTCACATGTATGGGTGTTTTACCTGTATGTATATATGTGTACCATGTGTATGCTGTGCCCACAGAAGCTGTCAGAGTCTCCTAGGGCTGGTGGTTGTGAGCCACCGTGTGGGTACTGGAATTCAAACCTGGGACCTCTGGAAGAGTATCTAGGGCTCTTAACCACTGAGCCATCTCTCCAGCCCATAATTACATACATATATGTTTAAACATAAACCCAATAATGGCAGTGATACAGGAACATAATTCCATCACAAAACTAATAATGTCTCAGTTTTGTTTACATATATTAATATTTGAATAGAAATTATTTTTCCAAAGAATAAGGTACAACAAAGAGGAAATATTGAGAGAAGTAAACCTCTAGGCCGGAGAGATGGCTACACAGTTAAGAGCATCTGCTGCCCTTGAAGAGGATTTGGATTCAGTTCCCAGCACCTACATCACATGGTTCATAGATCACTTAAAAGTCATCCAGGGACCTCTCCTGGCCTCTGCGGGCACTTGTACACAACTCTACATGCCACAGACAAATCAAATGAGCCTTTTGTTTGCAGTAAATCCCTTTAGGGATTATGGCAGGAATTTCCAAAAATTCTGTTAGCTTAAGCAGAAACATGTTACGAACCTCAGGTTCTCCCTGACTCTGAAAGGGTGGCATGTACCCAGAAACACACTCACGGTTCTCTCTGCCTTTTCAGAACATGCCGGAAGATGAGGCCTATTTCATAGCCAAGGAGATTCTCGCTACAGAACGAACCTACCTGAAAGATTTAGAAGTTATCACTGTGGTATGAAACCTTAGTCCTGATCTCTTTGATTTTTCTTATTATGTTTTAGATATAAACACAGATGCTCTATCCTGAGGAATATCTTGACAAACTTGAGACCTACATGTGGAAATTCTGTTGAATATATTTGCCTTATGCATGATCTTGTCAGAACGCTCATGTCTTGCCAGGCAGTGGTGGTGAACACCTTTAATCCTAGCACTCAGAAGGCAGAGGCACAAAGATTGCTGAGTTCAAGGCCAGCCTGGTCTACAGAGTGAGTTCCAGGACAGCCAGGACTACACAGAGAATCCCTGCCTTAAAAACACAAACAAAGCTGTCGGTGGTGGCGCATGCCTTTAATCCCAGCACTTGGGAGGCAGAGGCAGGCAGATTTCTGAGTTCAAGGCCAGCCTGGTCTACAGACTGAGTTCCAGGACAGCCAGGGCTACACAGAGAAACCCTGTCTCGAAAAACCAAACCAAAACAAAACAAAACAAAAACAAAACACAAACGAACAAAAAGAATGCCAATGTCTTTTTTTATTGGGGGGGGGAGGGGAGGTTGGTTTTTTTTTTTTTAAATCGGGGGGGGGGGGGACAAAACAAACAAAAAAAAAGGTGTGTGCCACCACCGCCCGGCTGCCAATGTCTTTTCATGAAACTACAAAGCTTAGAATATCTCTATCTGAAAGCTTTGATCTAGAATTGTTTTGTTTAAATTTCACAATTATACAGTCCACAAAGAGGATATGTGGAATGCTGATTTAAGCCATCTCTATATCCTGGAGGAACTTTGCTTGGTGTCTCCAGGTCACAATACCTCGGGGGGGGGGGGCATGGCCTTTCAGTCCACAGCTGAGCCTCTCACCATGCCAAACCCCTCCCACAGTGGTTCAGAAGTGCGCTGATCAAGGAGGAGGCCATGCCTGCAGCCCTGATGACCCTGCTCTTCTCCAACATTGATCCAGTCTACGAGTTCCATCGAGGCTTCCTTCACGAGGTGGAACAGCGGCTGGCACTCTGGTAACAATGCTGTGTACCTTATGGTGCTGTGTGCTTGAGTCCCTCCACAGAGGACTTACACACAGTGGCTCCCACACCCTGGCCCTCTACTGCACACACTGGGATGAGGTCTTTACAAGCAGTTTCTGAGCTCTGAACCTATGTGCTCTGAGCCTTGGTAGAACCTACCTTGACACCATCACTAGCCTCAGGAAATTCCCATCTTCAGAAATTAATTCAGAATAACAATTATTTCATTGAAGTGTATTTCAAAACCCTCTTGGGAAAGATAAAATAAATTAAATTTTATTTATCCCATTCCAGAAAAGAGAGCAAATTTTAAAAAACAATCTGTCTTCACCTGGCTCCTATCTTACTTAGCAAAATGCAGTAATTGCTGTCAATTTAAATTCTTTCCTCCTCAACACATTCATGACTGAATGCTAGGTGAAGGGACACATGCCCATAATTCAGCACTAGGGACAGAGACAGGAGAATCACATTTGGGCCCAGCTTCAGCTACATAGTCAAACTCACTGTCTCAAAAAAAAAAAAAGACTAAAGCAAGTTGTTATCATGGTATTTCCTATAAGCGTTCCTGATATTTATAAACCTTCTTGTTCCTCTAAATCCAGGGAAGGACCCTCTAGTGCCCACTTAAAAGGTGATCATCAACGAATTGGGGACATCCTGCTCAGGAACATGTGTCAGTTAAAGGTAAGACGGGTTAGCTCAGGCCTAGCATAAAAGCCGTGAGTGAAAACGCATCTTGTTCTCAGAACAGTGTTCCCCTCGCAACAGCATTCCCAAGAATAAGTTCATCCTCACATCTCCACAGCGGGGTGGGGGTCCTCCCCACAGGCTGAGGCCTCCCTGCTCAGCTCGGCACAGCATGCACCTGACCTCTCCACTCAGCACAGGACTCTCTGCAGAGTAAATTCTTTTCAAAACTATCCCCTGACAAGGTCCTACATTTAATAGCAGTATTGATTCAACTGTGTTGTCCCCAAAATAGTGTTTTTCAAAACGGTCTCCCCATAAACACCGTCCATCTCAGGGTTTTCCTGGAAGGGATTTCCTTCAGAGCAGGCTCCTCAGAGCATGGTTCTCACATGAGACACCACTCACAAGAGAGGCCCCTCATAACAGAGGCCTTCTTAGAGGCGCTTCCCTCAGGGTATAACAAGGTTCCCCTCAAAACATCAGATCCCAGGACTAGACTTCACCTAAGACAGATGAGCTAAAAATAAAGGCCTCCCAGGAAAAAGAAACTGTTTTCTTCAAAAGAGAATTTCCCTTAAAGCAGCTCTTATCAGACAGGGCCTGCACAACACGGTTTTGAGAGGGATTGCTCAGTGGAGCGTGCCTTTGAGGACCGCTTTCCTAACAGCACTCCTTAGGGTTCCCTTCAGGTTACCTTTCTCAAAGTAGCATTTTCCTACAGCAGCCTTCCCACCTCAGAACACAGCTCCACACAATAGTGCAGACTCCTAAAAGCATGTGTCCTCTCAGAGTCAAGGCCCTTAGTGCATTGTTCTCAAAACAACACTCCCACACTAGAGAAACGTCTCAGTGGTTAGAGCACTGTAGTTTTTGCAGAGGATCTGGGTTAGGTTCCCAGCACCCAGTGTGTAAGTAACTTCAGTTCCATCTGGTGCCCTCTTCTGAGAGGACATGGTAGCATACACTCTTTTGTGTGTATGTTGGGAGGAGGGGGAGACAGGATTCTCTGTATGGCTTTGGCTGTCCTAGAACTCACTGTATAAAACGGGCTGGCCTCAAACACAGAAATTTGCCTGCCTCTGCCTCCCTAGTGTGGGGATTAAGGCACGTACCACTACCACCCAGTTGGTGATGTACACTCTAAATCCTCCCAGTACTTGGGAGGCAGGCAGAGCCATGGATATGTAGAGGAAAACCCTATCTCAAAAAAAAAATATTCTGGGCTATCCTGAGCTACACACTGAGTTTGAGGTCAGCCTGAGCTACCTGATACCTTATGTATTATTTTTTAAGGGAGGAAGGAGATATAAGGCTTTTCCCAAGAAAGGGGTCTTCTCTGAACAGAATTCCTTCAGTATGATTGTCTTTTATCCCTCCTTCAGAACATCATTCCTCAGGAATGAGTTCAGAATAGGATTTCCTGTTCGCAGCCTTTCTCTCTGAATGGGGTTCTTCATAGCAGGTTTCCCTCCAGAAAACCTTTCCCCAGAGCAGTATTTCTTTCAATATAATTTCTATTTTTCTTTTCTTTTTTTTTTTTTTTTTTTTTGGTTTTATAGATTTGGTTTTTCTTTTTTTTTTTTTATTTATTGGATATATTCTATATTTACAATTCATTTCCCTTTTTCTGGTTTCCCACCCCCAAAGGTCCCACATGCCCTTTTCCCTCCCCCTGCTCCCTCATCCACCCCCTCCCACCTCCCTGTTCTTGTACTCCCCCACAATGATGTTTTGGTCCATTCTAGCACCAGTGTCCACTCCTTTCTTCTTGTGAGACATCACTTGATATGTGATTTATGTCTTTGGTGTTCCAAGCTTCTAGGCTAATATCTACTTATCAGTGACTGTATACCATGGGTATTCTTTTGAGACTGGGTCACCTCACTTAGTATGACGTTCTCCAGCTCCATCCATTTCTCTAAGAATTTCATGAATTCATTGTTTCTAATGGCTGAATAGTACTCCATTGTGTATATATACCACATTTTTTGTATCCATTCCTCTGTTGAGGGACATCTGGGTTCTTTCCAGCTTCTGGCTATTATATATAAGGCTGCTATGAACATAGTGGAGCATGTATCCTTATTGCATGCTGGGGAATCTTCTGGGTATATTCCCAGGAGTGGTATGGCTGGGTCCTCCGGAAGTATCACGTCCAGTTTTCTGAGGAACCGCCATACTGACTTCCAGAGTGGTTGTACCAGCTTGCATTCCCACCAGCAATGGAGGAGTGTTCCTCTTTCTCCACATCCTCGCCAACACCTGATGTCTTCTGAGTTTTTAATCTTAGTCATTCTGACTGGTGTGAGGTGAAATCTCAGGGTTGTTTTAATTTGCATTTCCCTAATGACTAATGATGTTGAACATGGATTTGGTTTTTCGAGACAGGGTTTCTCTGTATAGCCCCGGCTGTCCTGGAACTCACTCTGTAGACCAGGCTGGCCTCGAAATCAGAAATCCGCCTGCCTCGGCCTCCCAAGTGCTGGGATTACAGGCGTGCGCCACCACCACCCGGCTAATTTCTATTTTTCTTAAATATTTATTTATTTTATGTATATAGGTACACTGTCACTCTCTTCACACACATCATAAAGAGGCATTGAATCCCACTACAGATGGTTGTGAGCCACCATGTGGCTGCTGGGAATTGAACTTAGGACCTAGGGAAGACCAGTCAGTGCTCTTATCTGCTGAGCCATCTCTCCAGCCCTCTTTATAATTTCTTTTCTTTTCTTTCTTTCTTTCTTTCTTTCTTTTTTTTTTTTTTTTTCGAGACAGGGTTTCTCTGTGTAGCTCTGGCTGTCCTGGAACTCACTCTGTAGACCAGGCTGACCTCGAACTCAGAAATTCGCCTGCCTCTGCCTCCTAAGTGCTAAGATTAAAGGCATGGGCCACCACTGTCTGGCTATAATTTCTTAAAACAGGGTTTCTCCCAGAGTAGGTTCTCCCCAGAACATCATTCTCCCAAACATATCCTTAGACAGCTTACCCACCAGTGTCCCTCAGAATATCTTGTTCTAGCATACTTACCCTTGGGACAGAATCCTCTAAACAGGGCTCCCCAGCAGATTAGTCAGCCTCAGAGCAACGTTCCTCTTAGAGCAGTGATCCTCAGAACAAGTTGTCAGCATAGCATCACCCTCAAATCAGGCTTTATCCAGCACAGAATTCTCAGAACCAACACAGGATCCCTCAGAACAGTCTTCTCAGGACAGGATTTCCCAAAACATGGTTCCTCCCTCTCTCCAATAACTGAGTCAACATTGGACCTGGACTGAGATCAGAAGCGGGATGGTTCTTGCCCAGGGCTCAGTGTGCCCCTAAGGTAAGTTCCAGCTCCTCTAGCCTCTGAGGTTCATTCTTTATCCATAAATACAGGAAAGGCTCATGGTCTCCTATCATACAAGATTTCAGGGAGAGATCAGTCATCAGTGGTTACGGTGAGGACCAGCAGTCGAGGAGTGCTCGCCCCTGGAAATGGAATATGGCGCACACAGGCTGGAGTGGAAGGCAGGGAAGCAGGAGCTCTGGCTTGTACACACCACGCTGTGCATCCGTGTTATGCCGCCAGCATTCCCAGCTACGATGTGACACAGACACACTGTTATTCCACCTACCCTACTGCAGTCTCTTCCCCTAAACATTATCCGTTTGTGCCTCCATAGGAATTTACTAGCTACTTCCAAAGACACGACGAGGTCCTAACAGAACTGGAAAAGGCCACAAAACACTGTAAAAAACTGGAGGTGGTCTACAAAGAGTTTGAGCTCCAGAAGGTGTGCTACCTGCCTCTCAACACATTCCTGCTGAAGCCTGTCCAGAGGCTGGTGCACTACCTTCTCCTGCTGAGCCGGCTGTGTGCTCACTACCCACCGGGGCACTGCGACTATGCCGACTGCCACGGTGAGTGTGCGATGCACACTGGGCCTTATTTTCTGAGAGCTAAATAGCAATGAAGCTGTGTGTGTGTGTGTGTGTGTGTGTGTGTGTGTGTGTGTGTGTAAGCACAGACTACACTGGCTCTACCCCAGGAGGACTGACAACCCAGGAGTCAGAACAGGCCATGGTCTTTCCTCTTCTTATCTGCTGCAGGAACCAGGTTCCAGGCTATACTGGATCAGGACCTGTCTTTCTGTTCCCCAGGCATTAGTCCTTCCCAGGCCTTGATACCTTAAGTGGGGTGGGGTACTGTGACCAAGGTGGTCTACTGCTGTCAGGACCACTTACAGCTGCCAGGGGGCACTGGGGGTTGGGAGTATCCAAGAATGACCTGGTTCTTGTGGGTATTTCAGTCCTGGAAGCCTTGACTCTAAAATTTACCAAACAGCCGGGCGTGGTGGCGCACGCCTTTAATCCCAGCATTTGGGAGGCAGAGGCAGGCGAATTTCTGAGTTCGAGGCCAGCCTGGTCTACAGAGTGAGTTCCAGGACAGCCGGGGCTATACAGAGAAACCCTGTCTCGAAAAACAACAACAACAAAAAAACCAAACAAACAAACAAAAACTTACCAAACATTTTAGCCAGGTGGCCTATTGGAAGTTCCTGACACACATAAACTATCATTTTTTAATTTGTTAAAGTAACAAAAAGAATAAAGTTTAAGTGTCGTTCACGTACAAATAGAACTTTAAGCTATAGCATAAATTTACCACAGGAGGTTTCTGTCTACAAGTCATTGAAATTGTCATTAAATATATAATTAGCTGGGGATGGTGGTGCATGGATGTATTCTGGGCTTCTTAGGTTGAGGCAGCAGGGTTCCTGGAGTCCCCTGGAGCTGTGGTTGCAGGTAGCTGTGAGCTGACATGTGAGTGCTGGAAGCTGCACCCGGGTCCTCTGTGGGGCTCCCAGGCTAGCAGCGGCGGAACCGAGGCAAAGCAAAGGCTCAGAGCGTGCAGACTGGAGCTGCGCCTGGCTCAGGGCAGACTGTGACGGCATCACGCAGTCATCGCCTCTTCTTCCTGACGTCTTCACCGCTGTGTGCATATCATTTGTAAAGAACGTGTTTATGGTTTGCCAAGGGTAATGACGTTGCTGTGTGTTCCCCTCTCCCCTGGCTTTTGTCTCTGAAAGCTACAAACGACCTATAGAACACTGCTCTTCCGGGGCCCACGAACCCTGTCAGGATAGGGCTGAGAGCAGGTGGGTATTAGCCCCTCCTGGAGACCTCGTCAAGCTGATGCTGGTGGAGGAGGATCATAAGTGAGAGGCACTACGGCCAGGCAGGGAGAGGGTCCTGATAAAGGGGACAGGGAGCTGAGATGACCCAGTGGTTGAGGACACTCCCTTGGAGAGGACCCAATGTGACTCCTTCCCAGCGTCTGTGTTCAGGGGGCTCAGTCTCCACTGACCCCAGCTCCAGAGGATCCAGTGCCCTTGTCTACACTCTGAGGGTTTCTGCACTCAGATTTGCCCAGAATCACAAACACACACACACACACACACACACACACACACACACACTCAATTGGAAATAAAACTTGTTTTAAGAAAGGAGAGCAATCCCTGTGAGTGGTTCCAGCAGAGAGTCAGGTCACTGCACTGTGGGCAGTGCAGAGACAGGACTAGGTTGGTAGCTGTCTGCAGCCAGCATAGCCTATTCGAGGCTGGCGTCCGATTCTGTGTTTATCTTCATGCGTTTCCTTCTGGCTTATTGACCTCTTACATTTGCTTCAACTATAGGTGAGCATCTCTTACAAGAAAGAAGTAAATTTCGTCAAATATTTAAGACATATGATCTGATCTCCTTAAAGAGCTAACAGTGCAAGCTGGCCTAGTGGGGCACACTTTAAGCACTCTGGAGGCTCAGGCACGAGGATCTATGAGTTTGAGGCCAGCCCTGTCTACAAAGTGAGTTCCAGAATAGCCAGGGCTCACACAGAAACCCTGTCTCAAGAAACAACAATCAAAAATAGAGCAGAAAAAGAACTACTAGTGCTTTCATTCTGTACAGAGCTGTTCTCCTCTCGCCAGCCCGTGTTGGCTGGCGGACCACTTGGTTCAACAAAGCCAAAGTTTCCAGGGCGTGCATCTGCTGGGGACTGCACTCAGCATTCTGTGACTACTGAATGCCACTGGGCCAAAGCCCTGTCAGGACTCTGAAGTGCCTCAAATTAAAGCCACCCTATAGGATACTAACTCTTTCACAAGGCAGAGAGAGACTGTCTTGTTCAGGGGTCTAAACTGAGGGCCTTGTCTACACAGAGGCACTGAAGGCCATCACAGAAGTGACCACCGAACTCCAGCCGAGTCTCACCCGGCTGGAGAACCTCCAGAAGCTGACGGAGCTGCAGCGAGACCTGGTCGGTGTAGAAAACCTCATCGCTCCCGGACGGGTAAGTGGTCATACTTGGGGAAGAGTTTATGCATACTGTCTTTAACTGAATTGTATTAATGTAGCCTAAAACTCACCTTTTACAGTACACAATCTGTGGTTCTTACTGAACTCATCAAGGTATGTAGTCATCATTAATTAAGAACATTTTCATCACCTTAAAAAGAAACTCCCAAGGTGGCTAGAGAGATGGCTCAGCTGTGAAGAGCACTGACTGCTCTTCCAGAGGTCCTGAGTTCAATTCCCAGCAAGTACATGGTGACTCACAACCATCTGTAATGGGATCCAATGCCCTCTTCTGGTGTGTCTGAAGACAGTGAGTGTACTCACATATATAAAATACATACATCTGGAAGGAAGGAAGGGAGGGAGGGAGGAGAGAGAGTGAAGGGGAGGAAGGGAGAGAGTGAGGAGAGAGGAAGGGAGAGAGAGAAGGAGAGAGACAGACAGACAGACAGACAGACAGCCCAAGATCCAACAGTAGTCAGGGCCCATTCTAGTAAATACAGTGTGGGAGAGCCACCCCATAAGGTGCGGGAGACTAAAGGAAACGCACGTGCAGTAGCAGGGATGGTGCTCACATCTGTAATCCCAGCACTTGGCGCTGAGGCGGGAAGTCCTTGAGGTGAGGCCAGTTTAGCCGTATCATGAGACTCCATCTCGGAAGTCTAGAGTGAAAGCAACCGGACAACTCAAGTAATGCTTCCTCCCTCTCTGAGTTGTCTTTTTAGCCTCATGGGTTATCTCATTTATAATATAAAACTTTTAATTTTAATGGCATTCAAGTTATCTGTACTTGTTTGTACCTTAGGTGTCATATACCAGAAGATATTTCTTAACCTGAGATTTTGTGCCTGTGTATTTTTCTTCTAGTAGTTTTGCTTTTCTTTTTTTCATTTTTCCCCCTTTGGCAGGGACTCATGTAATCCAGGCTGTCCTCAGATTCACTGTGTACCTAAGGATGACCTTGAACTTCTCATCCTCTGTCCCCCTCCTTCACCTCCCGAGGAAGGGACTGCAGGTGTGATCCGGCACCTGGTCTACATGGTGCCAGGAAAAAACGTGGGCTTCGTGCATGGCAGGCACGCACCAAGAGAGCCGCATGCCAGGCCACTCTCCACATCAGGCCAGCTTTAGTCCTTTACACACACGTGTCAGGCTATCCTGGCACATCTGTAGAATGGTCTTGTCCTCCTTATAAAAAATAAAAAGCCCAGTAGATATGTGGGCCTCCTTCTGGACTTCCAGTTCTGTTCCAAGGGTTGGTGTGTCTCTTGGCTGTACACTGTCACCAGATGCTTCTGCTCCTGACTCAGTATTGTTGACATAAGGACTGGAGTAGAAAGCTTAGGAACTGGCCCTACTAAGTACTACAGAAGTTCACGTACAGGGTGGTGGACCTTCTGCCGCCTAGGGAACTAGTCTACTAGGGGCTGTCTCTTCATCCCACGTCAGCTTCTGCCACTTTGTTCCTATTGGTACCTTTCCTCTGATGTTCTCATTTGTTTTATTTAGAGACGGTCTCATTGTGTAGCCTTGGCTGTCCTGTAGCCCAGGCTGGCCATGAACTTATAGAGATCCACAAGCCTCTGCCTCCTGAGGAGGGTGTTAAAGGCACGCTCCTTGACATTGTAAGCCTGTGTGGCATTAGGTTCTAGTTCTTTATTCAGTACTCCAGTGCAAGGTAGCTAACTCTAACCACCCAATAACGTTTATGGAAACTTTCCCCTTCTCTTACCTGCTTCTGCCCAGCCTTTCCCACCGCAGAACTCAGACACACACTTCCTTAGTCTCCCAAATGTCTCTCCACTAGACAACTGTACATCTTGGTATCCTTGTCTTGGGTCAGACAACTAAGGACTGTGTTGGTACCAGGATAGGCCTCTGGTAACTAGAGGCACTACTAAAGGTAGGGTGACTCCCCAAGAGGGCTATTGATCAGCAGGGCTTAAAGAGGCCAGAGGGGCTGGCAAGAAGGCTGAGCAGGGAGAGGTGCTTTCCATAGGCCTGGTTTAACCCTCATAGCCCACAAAGTTGTAGAAGAAAACTAGACCAGAGGGAAGGCTTCTGACCTCCTCATGGACACTATGACATGTACGTATGAATGAGCAGGAAGCAAGCTAGAGGCTGCTTTGGGCGCCATGACCTTTGGCCCAGCTAGAACATGACTGCTGTACTAGGTTCACGGGGACACTAATTGTCTTTCAGGAGTTCATCCGTGAGGGCTGCCTTCACAAACTCACCAAGAAGGGCCTGCAGCAGAGGATGTTTTTCCTGGTATGTTTCCCACTGAACTTCAAACTGCATCTCCAATCTGGAGAGGGATCAGTGGGTGCAGTTTCGTCAGGACAGCTGTTCTCCTGTCGACCACCTCAGCCCTAACAAACGTCATCCCAGGTGGCAGCTCCCGGTCACATGGGGACTTGGGGGACAGGAAGCAGCGCTTTGTCTGCACTGGCCTATTTGGTCCTATCCCACATTCTGGGAGGACAAGCAGAGCCAATATCAAGATGACTTATAGAAATGTGCTGGTGGCCCAGCAACAGCTAGGGGTCTCAATGCTAGCCTAAGAACATGGGGACAGAGGACCTGGCCATGTGTCCTCATCTTCCCAGGCTTTCTTTCCAAGTGTCCCAGACCTGATCCATGCAGGCGAGAAGCTGCCCGCACCAGCCAGCGCTCCTGGCTGTTCCTACTAGCTAGGCCAGGCTGGAGGGACTGGTGCTGGCCCCCAGTTGAGCTGGCTCCTGTGGGTACTACATTCATCTGGTCACGAAGACCAAGGAGCGATTTTCTTTCCAGCAGTGTCTAGGAACTTGCATAGATTATATTCATCAGTCTAACTACTCATTGAAGCTTTGTCCCCTGTTTTAAAGTTCACTTATCTAATGGGCTTCCCTCCCCAGTTCTCAGATATGTTGCTGTATACAAGCAAAAGTGTCTCGGGGGCCAGTCAGTTCCGGATCCGGGGCTTCCTTCCACTCCGTGGCATGCTGGTGAGTACCCTCAGGCTTACCTGAGGTTTGCCTTCTAGGTACCAGACTGGACTTCTGCCCCACCTCTCCCACATAGTGGCAAGTCTGGGATTTGTCGGTGATGAGCAGACCACATTGAATTTTTCTTGTTTGCCTCAATTCCTCAAGGCTGTTATTCTTCCTAAACACAAGAATGCACCGTGTTCAGCCAGTGGGCCTGGACCCTTCAGACTCTAGCCGTGGCCTCCTTTAGCACCTGACAGCACGCTTACTTCCCCTACAACTAGGAATTAGTCAGCTTTCATATGCCATGTAGTTTAAGAATCTCATCCAAAAACAGCTGTCCCCTGGGCAGACAGGCCTGTGGTCACTGGACTACGCTTGATTCCCAGCTGCTGGGAGCCATATGAATGCCCTGCACTTGTACCCACATGGGTGTCTGAAATGGGATAACCACTGACCTTAGCGTAATCCAGTTTATCAACTTTGCCTTTGGGAGTTAATGAAAACCCTGGTTAAGGCCTATAGAGATGGTTCACTGCTCTTCCAGATGACACAAGTTCAGTTCCCAGCACCCATGTCAGGCAGCTCACAACTGCCTGTAACTCAGGCACCAGGGACTTAATCCCATCTATGGGTTCCCTCACACAGACACACACAGACACACACAGACACACACAGACACACAGACACACACACAGACACACACACACACACACACACACACACACACACAAATAAATCTTTGAAAAACAAAGGAAGAGCTGGAGAAGGCTCAGCACTTGGTTCCCAGCATACACGTGGCAGCTAACAACCATCTGTAGCTCTAATTCCAGGGATCCAGCACCTCTTCTCTCCATAGGCACTGCGTGTGATGCAGATATACATGCAGGCACATGTCCATATACATAAAATAGAAAGAAAGAAAGAAAGAAAGGAAGGAAGGAAGGAAGGAAGGAAGGAAGGAAGGAAGAAAAGAAAGAAAGAAAGAAAGAAAGAAAGAAAGAAAGAAAGAAAGAAAGAAACAAACAAACAAACAAAGAAACAAAGAAACAAAGAAACAAAGAAACAAAGAAACAAAGAAACAAAGAAAGAAAAAGAAAGAAAGAAATCTCAAAACAAATTTCTTAAAACCCATTTACAGTCCTGGAGAGTCGGGACGATCTGGAGGCTGCCTTCCTTTCGTGGAGCTTGGGACCCCGCCTGAAACTTGTCCGGGAGACATGGAAGGCAGTGCCGCCTGTATCCGTGGCCCCTGACGTCTCAGTGCCGTGGTCTCCTCTCCCTCACACTGCCTGTTGTGTGGTGTGTACTGCTGCAGCAGCAAGCTAGGGTCCTTTCTTCCTGACGCTGAAGGCCTCTGCTCAGCTGGAACCGGGCGTTTGTAGTGCGTGACTCTCCTGTGATGAATTTAGCAAGGGGCTGCCTGGGGAAGACAGCCCCATGCTGGATGGCTTACTTCTAAAATACACATTTCTGTAGGGAAGCCCTGACAATGTGAGATAAAAACCACCTGACTGCAGCACTGAAGGCTTAGCTCTGGTGACCTCTTTGCCAGTTAACACTTCCACAAGCTGCTTTGTGAGCAGTCCTGGGTTTTCTCAGTAATTCATCCTGAGCACTTTGTTACATTCTCTGACTTCTCCGGTGCGGTGGAGACTGGTGCGCAGCTTGTGTGCCTAATCTAACATTCCATTAGGCTAAGTATGGTTTTTTAAGAGTATATACCATGGGGCTGGAGAGATAGCTCAGCGGTTAAGAGCACTGACTGCTCTTCCAGAGGTCCTGAGTTCAATTCCCAGCAACCACAAGGTGGCTCACAACCATCCGCAATGGGGTCTTATGCCCTCTTCTGGTGTGTCTGAAAACAGCAGCAGTGTACTCATATACATAAAATAATTTCTTTTTTGGTTTGTTTGTTTATTTGGTTGGTTGGTTGTTTTCAAGACAGGGTTTCTCTATATAGCCCCGGCTGTCCTGGAACTCACTCTGTAGACCAGGCTGGCCTTGAACTCAGAAATCTACCTGCCTCTGCCTCCCAAGTGCTGGGATTAAAGGCATGCACCACCACCACCTGGCTAAATAATTTTTTTTAAGAGTGTAAACCACATTATTGGGCTTCTGTCTCTCAAACATCTTCGTAGTCCATTCTCACAGTAGTCCCACTGTGCACAGCACATGTCGCTTTGAGTGTCTTTGCTCCTCAGTGTCCAGCAGGAACGTCAGTCAGCTGCTATCTGTCTATCCCTGAGTACTGGGATTACAGATGTTCATCATTACAGCTAACTTTTTACATGGGACCAGATGATCTGAACTGAGCCATCTGCTCAGGCCCAGGTTACAAATACATTTTGCCAAGCAGTAATTACCTTTAGTTTCTCCATAAATTAGTGGAACTTAAAACTCCATCCTGTACAGGTGCCTTATTTTGGAATAGCCTCTGACATATGACATAACCATTTGTTGACAATTTCTTCAACAAATACAACTTAAACATATTGCTGTGGTCAGCCCTTCCCACCTTTTCTTTGAGGGCTTTATTTAGCCCTGTTAGGCTAGACATGAGATTGTATTGGCTTTTATTTTGTTTATTTAATTTTGGTTTTTCCAGACAGGGTTTCTCTGTGTAGCCCTGGCTGTCCTGGAACTCACTCTGTAGACCAGGCTGGCCTCAAACTCCGAAATCTGCCTGCCTCTGCCTCCCAAGTGCTGGGATTAAAGCTGTGCATCACCACTGCTCGGCTTGGATTTATTTTAATTTTGGTATTTTGACATGGTCTTCCTATGTAGCCCTAATTGTCTTGGGACTGTGTAGACCCAGGATGGCCTCAAACTCACAGCCAGTCCCTGCCTCTGCTGGTATTAAAGGTATACCACCATTCACAGTTCTAGTGGCACTTTTTTTTTTCCTTTGGTTTTTCGAGACAGGGTTTCTCTGTGTAGTCCTGGCTGTCCTGGAACTCACTCTGTAGACCAGGCTGGCCTTGAACTCAGAAATCCGCCTGCCTGCCTCTGCCTTCCAAGTGCTGGGATTACAGGCGTGCACCACCACGCCCGGCTTCTAGTGGTACTTTTTAAAATGTCTTTTAAGTTTATGTGTGGATATTTGCATATATGTACTGGTGCCCTTGAACACCAGAAGACGGTATTAGATACCCTGAAGCTGGAGTCAGATGATTGTGAGCTGCCCGAGTGGAACTAGGAACCAAACGTCAGTCTTCTGAAGAGACAGCAAACACTCCTAGCTGCTGAGCCATCTCTTCAGCCCCATGTTTCATTTCTCACTATGTCTAGCATTTGTTAGATGTAATTAGTTAAGGATGTAACTTTTTTCTCCATATAGTCCTTTCCCCATTATTTGTTGAATCCTTCCTGTTATGTGACAACCTTCATCTTATACTCTGCTTATATAGCAGTATCTTCCACTCCACTAGTATCGTCCACACTGGAGATGGTTACTATGTGGAGACTACATCTGACCCCATCCTTACCCCCCTTTAAAAATTCTCTTTGCAGGGCCAGCACGATAGCTCTGTAGATCAAGTATTTGATGTGCAAGCTTGACAGCTCAAGTTAGGCCTCCTGGGATCCATGTGAAAGTGGAAAGAGATAACTGCGCATGTGTACACACATATCATATACATAATAATACATTTTAAAAATGCATCTAAGTATTCCAAATAAACTTTGGAGCCATTTAAACAAATACCATTCCAAAGCACCACTGGAATTTCAACTGAAATCACATGAAACTTAAATATTAACTTGGGAAAAGACTAACAGACCACATTCTAACAAATGGCTAGCAGGATGTCAGAACTTTTGTTGAGAGAGTAACTGGGTGATTTTTGTCCTGTGTGCTCTGTATGGGGAACTGTCTATTCCTTGGGGTCATCTGTAACTGGCAGACATAGGGCTGCATAGTGTACTCCTTATCCAAACTATTCAGAGAAGAGTAGGTAGCTCTTAGCTTGAGAGGAGCTTGATCATGTTAAAGCAGTGTCCTTAAGTCTCAGACATGAGAATTAAAAATGTTGGCTTTCAGCAATAGTGTTCACAGTCTGTAAAGAAATGATCACTTTTGCTGACTTCAGATAGGATTGTTTCTAAGCTTTGTAGTTTCAATCTTTGCATCTTTAAATCTACCTTGCTTGGTGCCAGGATACTTCCTGTATATGGTTTTAAGTTTGATTTGGTAATATTTTATCTTGGAATTGTTCCATTAGATCAGTATGATCTGGCTAAGATCAGTACGCAATGGCTTTCTTTTCCATCTGATAAAGATTTTGGTCCCAGGATGATGAGTTTTCCAGCTCCTAGTACTGAAATGTTCAACATCTTCTTTGCTTGATTTTCAGCTAATAGTGTTGGATCCACCGGTGAGTATTTCAGTGTCTCGACCAGGCCTCAGTCACTTGGAAGCAGTTCCCATACTGTAGGGATGCAAGTGCGCTCCTATACTCCCCTTTAGTTGTACAGACTCGGACTGTACGAGCCTCCCAAGCCAGCTGCACCTAGTATTATTGGTAGTCATTTTTTGTATGCCTCAGGTTTAGGCTAAATTAACATTCAGTCCATAGGATGTCACCTCTTCTCTCACCTACAGGTAGAAGAAAGTGAGAATGAATGGTCTGTTCCTCATTGCTTCACCATCTATGCAGCTCAGAAAACAATTGTGGTGGCAGCCAGGTAAGGGCCCTCTTCATGATCCAGTCAGAGCAGGGCCTGCTGCAGGGATGAGGACTTCAATACCAACCTCTGGACTCTCCCCCCATCATGAGACTCAGCTGTTTCCAGCTTATGGAGGCAAAGGACTATTTTCCCCCTGGTAGGCAGGAAGGAGTATCTTTCCCCTTGGAGATGGGGAAGGTTTGTTGACATTTATGTATTCAACCAACCAGGGTGTTTCTGAGAAGATGCCTGTAGAGTTCATGACAACTGGTCTCTTAATAGCACCAGCACTCCAGCCCTCAGACAAGGGTAGCATTAGGATGATGGTGAGAGCCAACTTGAGGTCACAGCACAGGAGCAAATGGAGGCTTTCTCCTTTCCAGACCAGAGAATTCTTCAGGTATAATCCCTGCTCAGTGAAATCTGATCTGGTTTTCCTCCACCAGGAAATGCCACCTTAATCTTGAACCAAATCCAATCTTGTGAGACATTTGGTAATAAACTAATTCCAACACTGATGCCTGCCCTCTCCCCCCTCCCCCCACCCCTCCTAGCTCACCCTAGTGACCGGCTGGAGAAGGCGTGTTTCTGACTAGCCCCAAGACCCAGGGAATGGAGCAGATGCCCAAAACAGACCTGTCCCCTAATAAAAAGGACAGGACTCCAGGCCAGGAAGAGCTTCCCCAAGGAAGCAGCTAACCTGACTTTTTCCTTTACAGCACTCGGCTAGAAAAGGAAAAGTGGATGCAGGACCTGAATACAGCAATTCAGGCAGCCAAGAATATTGGTGACTCACCCCCAGTGCTGCTGGGAGGCCCGGTGTATACTCGTACCCCCAGTGAGTTTTGGCTCAAGAGATCCCCTCTGTAACTCTGAAAGCTTTTCTAAAAATTGCTTTCCTGACCTTGGCCAGGTCCCATGAGTTTCCCTCCCACACAAGAAAAACTGGTGGCTCTGCCTAGGTGGAAGAGGTCTTGGGCTATCCTAGCTCCGTGGTTTTGTCTGGCTGCTGACTGGGTACCAAGGGCCTATTTCCCAGACCCTGGAGGAGCCTCATGGGTGGGTGGTACCAGCTAACTTTCCTCAGGATCTTCTGATGAAGTCTCTCTGGAAGAATCAGAAGATGGTCGAGGAACCCGGGGCTCCCTGGAGGGGAACAGCCAGCACCGGGCAAATACTACAATGCATGTGTGCTGGTACCGGAACACAAGTGTGTCCAGAGCAGACCACAGTGCAGCTGTTGAGGTATGGCTGTTATGAGCATACGCGTGGGCCACCCACTCACCCCCATCCATCGCCCCGGTGCTGGCTACTGAAGGGGCCCAGTCAGACAGCTCTCTCTTCCACTGACAGAAACCAGTTCACCACTCACTCATCTCCTTAAGCTCTCTTTGAAAAGGGACTCCCCGCTCCCCCAATGTTACCTGGTATCCTGTAAGGATGGTGAAGCAGAAGCAGAAGCTCACACAGGACAGTGCTCTCCCTGGTCTGCTCGAACGTCCCACCCTGGGCTCAGGATTACTCCACTTACAGAGATTAGTGCTTGTACACATCTGGCTTCATAGAACCTCAAGCTGTTCAGCCTAGCATGAACACACACTCCACACACTCATTCCTAGACTTGCTCCCTTCACCCGACTCCAAATTCTCCTCTGCCCCATGCCCATTCTACTGGGCCAGGCTCAAGAGTGTATGTAGGGGTCAGAACATAACAAGTCCCTAGTGAGGCCTGAGACACAGATCAGAGTAGGTATGGGACTCTCGGGAAGCGAGGCAGCATGTGTTAAAATACGGGCCCTGCCGAGAGGAGGCTGAGGATACCTTGTCTAGTGTTGCACTCAAATACCTTCCCCATAACATCAAAGAGCCTTCCAAAGTTGGTTCAATGTGTTATAAGCACCCCCATCTTGCTCTCTTGTAGGTTTGTTAAGTGCTGTCTTTTGTCAGGAAACTAATTTTATTACATATCTATTACAAAACTAATAATGTTACTTATTACATAAGAAAGTATCCTACTTAAGTGTTTGGGACATGGGTCCAGACTAACACCCTGTTGTCAGGTCTTGAGTATGCACAGCCAGACTTACTTTTAGAATGCTGATCACCAGCCAGGTTTGATGGTACACACCCATAATCCCAGCACTTGGGAGGCAGGGGCAGGCAGATCTGAGTTCGCCACTAGCCTGATCCCAGATGTCCTGGACACCAGGACAGCCAGGGCTACACAGAGAAAGCCTATCCTGGGGAAGAATAAAAGGATGTGGAGCACAGCAGAGACCTGCCTGTGGGTGTTCTGGCTAGGTGGCAGGGCTTGGGACTAATGGTGGCTGCTGAGCAATCCTCAGGATTACAGTGAAGGCAACATGCTATTTTTGCTCTTTTCTGACAGAACCAGCTTTCAGGATATCTGCTGAGAAAGTTCAAGAACAGTAATGGCTGGCAGAAGCTCTGGGTGGTCTTTACCAACTTCTGCTTGTTCTTCTATAAGACACATCAGGTATGCTGAACTGGAGTCTAGGCACAAAGAGCACCAGATGCCTATCTGTTTGTCCATTTCTTCTTCACACTCTGAAGCTGAGCCCACCATCACAGCACCTTCTCTACGAAAATGGGATTAGTACAGGGCCCCTCTGTACAAACTACCATTTTCTTGGGAGAGTCAGTGGTACATGAAGTGCTGTGGAGGTCTGATGGGCCCCTCCCCGTGAAGATGTGCACGCTGGCCCCGTGACCCTGTTCCTGTGCTGACTTGCAGGATGACTACCCCCTGGCCAGTCTCCCACTACTGGGTTACAGTGTGAGCCTCCCCAGGGAGGCTGACAGCATCCACAAAGACTACGTTTTCAAGCTCCAGTTCAAATCTCACGTCTACTTCTTCCGTGCTGAGAGCAAGTACACATTTGAAAGGTGATTCTGCTATGCTTCTTTTGTTCACTGCCACTAACAGAGCCTAAGGCAAGCTTCCCAGTTTCTAGAAACCAAGGGTCAAGTAATGTTTACAGGAGTTTGTGAGCACCAGTGTACATATACGTGTATAACGTGTGTATACACAGTGACCAAAGGACAACTTCTGGAGCCATCCTTTTTCAGTTGTGGGGAGGACACATGTGCCACTTGAGTGTGGAGGTCAGAGGACAACTTTGTGGGGTTACTTTTGCCATGGACCCTTATGTGAGTTCTGGGTATCGAACTGAGGTTGCCAGGCTTGCCTGGAAGTGTTCCCTGCTGAGGCACCGCACTGGCACGACCCACCTTGTTTATGAGACAGGTGTCTCACTGGAGCTCACGGGTTAGGCTGGGCTGGCTGAGGAGCAAATCCATCTCCACCTTCTCAGTGCTGGAACTGTGAGTGCACATCATGTCTAGCTCTGTACTCAGGGGCGAAGGATGAAACCTAGTTCCTCATGCTTGCACAGCAAGAACCTGCTGTATTTCTTTTAGTTATTCTTGGTAAGGGATGTGAATTTATGCCCACTGGTTTGACCCTTTTCACAGGTGGATGGAAGTCATCAAAAGAGCCAGCAGCTCACCAGGGAGACCCCCAAGTTTCACTCAGGACTGTTCACGTCACTCTGCAGGGGTGGAGGCAGAGATCGGAGAAAAGGAGGCATGGCCTTCACCCTGCTCAGACAAGAATCTATGACAGAGGCTTGCGGGGAGTGTAAGCATCATCTTCCTACCAGATGACAGGTGGCGCTGGCCCTGGACTGGACCTCATAAGACCTGTAGGAGGGGTCCTGCCGTGCCTCAATCTCCAGAAACAGTGAAGACTCACGATGGCTGGGGCACATCTGAGAGCCATGAAAAGGAAGTGGGGGTCCTGGGTTTCATGAACATGGCCCTGCTCAGGACTAGCCCCAAATACAGGTTGGGTTGCTTCTATGTCTACCTGTAGCCTCAGACTAGCCTATGCTCAGGCTTATGTGATGAGCTCCTAATATTCTAGGGGTTAGCCTCCAGATCATAGCAAAACAAGAGTGTGGCAAAGGCTGCCCTGGCTCCCATCCCACATACCTTCTAGACCAGTGGGGAACAAAGACCACCCCCCAAAAGGCCCAGGGAGGCGAGGCCTCTCACCAGTTCCCAGTGTTCCTCATTAACTAGGGCAGGCCTGATGCCTGTTCACCCATGTGATTTAAAATAAAAACATCTCCCCCACCTACCAGCATCCCCTCTGCCCTACTTTGTTCTTCAGAAGGCCACCAGAAATTGTTAGGTTATATGACAATATTTAGAAGGGACACTGGCTCAGAAGCTACAGAAATCCCATCTGGCCAGGCTCTGCACATTAGAACATCTCCAATCCAGGTCTTTATTGAAATGGTAGGGCTTTCAATGCTCTATGAAAACTATCACTTACTGTCAGAATACTCAGGAAGTTCAATTTTCTTTAAAAAAAAAAAAAAAAAAAAAAAAGCCCAAAATATTCTGGACGATTTGAGTACTCATGGAAACACACAGTACCTGAACTGACACCACAAGGCAAATTATGACCATCTTGGGCCTCTCTGAGCCCTCAAGACAATGTCCCTGGTATAGAGGAAGAGCCAAAGCTGCCCAAGAGTTACTATGCTCCTTGGTCTGCCCGTTGCAGGGACTGAGGAGTCTATAGACGGTCACACCAGCTGCCCAGCTCTGCAAGGGCTCCTGGAGGTGCCTGTCATAGCTTCAGTCAGCCAAGGAGCTGATCACAGGTGTGCGGGACAGAAGGAGGTGACCTGGCTTGTGACGCCTGCAGGCCGGTCAGTCTTTACAGCTGCAACACAAGAGGGCTTCCAAGTCAGTCCTTTTAGAGCTCAAAACAAAAAGCATTCTTCTCCCTCTGTGAAGAGTAGTGCACTCGGTTGGTGGTTCAGCGGGTAGATGTCAAGTGGTTCCTGCTGTGTGAGAACCTGTTAAGGGAAAGGTGCCATTACCGTCCAGGGACATGCACTTCAGCAACACCTTGCAAGCCTCTTAGATGTACAGTGCACAACATTTTTACCAGCAGCATATCACAAGATGGAAAATGTCCTTAGTGTTTCAGGATCAGTGTTGACTAGACCAAGCCCTGCTGCTCCTAAGAACCAGGGTGGGTCTCTCCCAGTGTGCAAGGAGGACGAACTGGTACATCTGCCTGTCACAGCTCAGGAACCCCGAGCCTGTGGGGCTGCCATGGAAGAGTCAGTTTGCCTTGCCTGTCCCTTCACAGACATGTGTCAGCTTAGGGCTCCCTATCAGTAGCAGGCAACCCTGGGCTTGCAAGTATCCATGCTGTTCTTGGGACACAGAACCTCTAGGAAGCCAAGTAGAAAGGTCAGAAGTCAGCTGCACACAATGCTGTCACTGAGCCATTTTGCAACTGGAACTCTGTCCCACACTGCCTGAGAATGAGGGTGCAACCTTCATGCATAGCCCAAAACCACAAGAGGCCCACTTGCCTCTCCTAACTCTGACAGCAAAAATGAGAGAACTCGCCAACCCTGACAAAGGAGGACTGAACCGGCGGCTCCCAAGAATGAGTCCCAGGCTTCGTTTTGTGTTTGGTCCCCCACGGGTATCCTCCTGGGCTGGCGCACTGTGCTCACCTCTGCACGCGCTCCACCAGATGCACCATCAGCTTGTCTGAGATGCCAGGACAGGATTCCTCAGCCAGGCTGAAGGCGTTCTCGAGCTCCTCCAGGGCACCCACACTCCCACCATTCTGCTTGTGCTTCTCTTTGAGCTGCAGAGAGAGATCATGTGCCTAACTGGCGTCTTACGTGACACTCACATTTGGAAGACCTACAGAAAGCAAAACTAGTGCTGCACAGGTAGTGCACCCTGCCCTGTTGATGGGACTGGCGTGGCTCTTCCATCTTAAGGCTCCTCTCTCCCCTGACTTGGGCTATCAAGAGGTCAGAACCATATGGTTTCTTACAGACTGAAGGTTGGGAAATAATCAAGTGGATCCAGTCTGATTTAGAAATTGGTACAGAAAACTCTGAGGACTTGACAAGGACTTTGACAGACATCCCAGATCAGACTACAGAGTGTCAATAACCATTTGTGGGACTTCAACTCCCGAGTGTACACTTACCTAAGGAGTCATCTTCTCAGTCCTGGGCAACACTGCACAGTTCACAGCACAGCCCTAAGGAGCTGTTCCTACTCTGGCTAAGGTCACGCTCCAGGGAGAGAGACTCGCTATTTCCAGTCACCCACATCCTGTCCTCCCTCTCTGTGCTCTCGGTGCTCCTGTCACCCACTGAGTGACAACTTACTGCCACAATCTACTATCTGAGCTTCAAATCCATATGTGAACATTCATTCCTGGCTGCACTATATTTCTGAAAATATTCTGACATCAGGCAGTGACATAAGGTCACGTGGCCACCCAGGAATCACCTCCCTGATCTAGGCTGACCCAACAATCCTTTGTCGTCGTCTACAAAAGAATCATGTGGTGGTTGGGCATTGCAAAAATCAATAGTACTGTAATGCCAAAGGACCTTAGCAGGCCTGGGAACACAAAAGCACAATGGTCAGGTCAGTACCTCCCAGGGATTTACAGTACACTCCTCCTCAAGAAGCTGGACCCATAAGCCTGTGCATAACTACCTGCAACAGACCCAGAAATCAAATAGATAAAGCCCAGGCTGAGGTCCTACTAGAACACCACACCATAGCTCTGCAGAGAGCACCTCTAAAAAACAAAGCCAGTGCCCCACATGACCACAGGCTCAGCTGTATTCTCACCTCTCCAAAGACAGGACGGACTAATGTGGACAAGCACTGGGACCTTGGCTGTCTCTTGATAGGCTCAGCAGGCTGCAAGGGGGAAAGCAAGACACTGGGTACATGGAGATAAAGAGAGGCTCCATTTCCTGTCTCCTCAGTCTGTCTTGAGTAGGCTGACAGAGCACAGACCAGGGGTCAACTCCCAAACTACAAGGGAGCCCAAGCCTTCAGTTCTTATCAGGCCTGTACCTAAGCACCAGCAGACCCAGACTTCAGCCTGGCTCCTAGGTAGCTCAGTGCCTCTCTGCCCTGTCCTTAAGCTCTTTGCCCAGACTCCAGATACTGAGTGTTTAATATAACCCTAGGTCAAGGGCACCGTGGACCTGACCTCCTCAAAGCCTGATACACAGTAGTCCACATCTGCTGCCCCAGGAAAACTGAGGGAGGCTGGTACATATGGGGCAGTGCTCTGGCCCAGGGCATGAACAGACCTTCTGTGAGCTGTGCAGAGCAGTCCCCTTGTGCAGCTTGCTATGTGGACTTGGCCGGATGGTTGGAGGAAACGTCCAGATGGGACCCTGCTCCCCATCCTCAGCCTCGCCATCACTAAAGAGGATAAAGAATCAGAAGAACTGATGGAGACAGGGATGAAAGTAAACACAGACCAAGGTACATTTCTTTTCTCTGAGGCAGCTTCTTAGCCTAGGAGGTCCTAGACAGCGGGCAGAACTCTGTCCAGGCTGCAGCATTTAGGTGATAGTCAAAGGCCCTGTCCTTCAGCCTATGGGTTCCCTGCCCAGTGTAAGTCCCCACCCTAGCAACTAAGCCCTGCCTCTGGAGGGGAGACCTCCACTGGCATCAAGCACCAGAGAGCTTTCAAGGACCCCCCCCCCAAAAAAAAAGCCCTACATGTCAGAATCCTCAGAACTGGACTCCTCGCCATGCCCCTCAGACTTCCAGCGTTTATATCGGTCAATAAGTTCAGTGAGAAAGGAGGTCTTCTTAGTGTAGCGGGTGATGAATTTGTGCTTCAGGAGCTCCTTGGCAGTGGGTCGCTGCCAGGGAGACAGACAAAGTCAGAGCTGAATTCCACCCTCACAAAAGACACAAGGAAGGACAGGTAAGGATGTGAAGGCTGGGCCCTGTCCCACCAAGTTAACATCCTCCATTCATACACTTCCCCAAACCCCTCAGCTGCCTGGGGTGGCCCAAGTGGGGACAGGCCTTACGAATCGTGGGTCTTTATTGAGGCAGGCCTCTACAAATTCCTTGAAGGGTTTGCTGTGGTGGCCCTCCAAGGTGGGTGGGTTGTTCTTGGGAATCAGGAACAGGACTCGCATAGGGTGGAGATCAGAGTTTGGCGGCTCCCCCTTGGCCAGCTCGATGGCTGTGATGCCCAGGGACCAGATGTCAGCCTAGACAGGGCATCACACAGGACAGCTGCTACATGCGGCATGTTGAGGAGTGGCAGTACATTCCCACCTCCCATCCAGAACTCACCTTGAAGTCATAGGCCGACTGCTTGATAACCTCGGGTGCCATCCAGAAGGGAGTACCCACAAACGTGTTCCTCTTGATTTGTGTGTCTGTGAGCTGCCCGGCCACACCGAAGTCTGCCAGCTTCACATCACCCTGCTCTGAGAGCAGCACGTTGGCAGCTGCTCAATACAGGACAGGTAGGCATCATCCTTGGTTCCACGGCCCCACAAAGTAACCCTGCATGCAACTCCTGACTAGTGATGGGATGGAAGCCTCTGGCCCTAGGGACAGCAGCAGATATGTCTTGGGAACTTAGTTTTCCTGGACAGTAGCCACTGCTGGCAGAGCAGGCAATCTGGGGGACCTACAGGAGCATTCCTACCTTTGTTCCAGGGCCTGGCACGATTGTGTTTTCTGACAAGCACCAACAACAGTGACACCCACCTCACATCTAATCATAGTGACCCTAACTGAAAGGTACAGCTGGCATGGCTAGTCAGGGCATCTATCACTCTGTCCACAGGATTCCTCACTGTGACATGAGCTCAGCTATCCTCAGCAAGTCAGTCACAGGGGGCTGGCCCAACTTTGTAAGTCTGCATCAGGACTGGACCACACAGGACTGTTGCACAAATCCACACCTGAATCCACACCCCGCTCCTGCCTTGTACTAGTATACAACTGTTTCCTTCACGTGTGAAAACCGCGAGCTTCGAGGGCTGGCGAAGTAGCAGAATGTTTGCTTTGGATGCGTAATCCCCTAGGCTCCACCCTCAGTGTGGCCATTAAAAATGGGGGTCAGAAGACAAACAACCCCTACCCCCAGGTTCCAGGTGGCAGAAGAGCTCCTCACATGCCATGCCCTCAGGCACCACAAGCTACTAGGCTCCACATGCCCATCTCTTTCTAGTCACGGGCAGAACTGCAGCCATGCCCACCCCGCAGGACCTTTGATATCTCGGTGGATCTTGCGCTCTGAGTGAAGATAATCCAGGCCTTTCAGGATCTCCCGCAAGATGGTGGCAATATAGGTCTCCTCCAGTGGCCCAGGTTTCAGCTGCAGGAGCACAGAAGGGAAGAGCCTCAGTTGCAGCTACCACACCCATGCCATCACAGCACCTGAGCAGCAGCACCCACCAACTTCTGAGTCCTTGCAGAAGCAGCCTGGGGTCTTTATGTTCCTTACTTCCTATAGTTTCAGCTGTCAAGGATAATGGGGGAAGTGAGGAGAAATGGGTGACAATCTGTTTTCAGAAAACTTAAGAGCTGCTTTACTCTTTTCTGTGACCACAGGGATGAGAATAGGCTAACCGCAGCCCTCACTCTCTTATTTGTCTGGGGCTCTAAATGTGCCATGCCCCGAGCCCATAGAGGCCCAACCAGAGCAAGATGAACAGTGATTTGTTTATAAACTAACAATTCCTGATTAACAGAGAACAGTGATAGGTAGCCTGAGAAAGCCCACAAGCCTAAAATTTTGCAGGGCCGTAGGTCCTGGGGCACTGAAAGCCAATGAGAGCAAGGTGCTCATTGCTTGAGTCTGAACTTACCAAGTCCAGTGCAGAGCCGCCACCCAGGTACTCCATGATAATCCACAGCTTGGTGCTCTGGGAGCAGAGAAACCTGTCAGTGCCTGGGCAGCAAATGCAGCGGGAATACCCAAGTCTGGAGTCCATAGGCCAACCCCCTCTAACTCCTCCAAAAGTAGTCAGCTAGGGGCTTGGGCCATACAACAACTATACAGGGCAAGTTCCTGCCAAATAAGATAGGGTTCTAGCTGGGCAAGGGAGTGAACACCTATAATCCCAACACAGGAGGATCAGAAGTTCAATGTGGGCTCAGCAGTTAAGAGCACTGACTGCTCTTCAGGAGGTCCTGAGTTCAAATCCCAGCAACCACATGGTGCTCACAACCACCAGTAATGTGATCTGACTCCCTCTTCTAGTATGTCTGAAGACAGCTACAGTGTACTTACATATAATAAATAAATAAATAAATAAATAAATAAATAAATAAATAAATGTTTTGTTTTTTTTTTTAAAAAAAGAAGTTTAGGGGCTGGAGAGGTAGCTCAGCGGGTTAAGAGCACCAACTGCTCTTTTGAAGGTCCTGAGTTCAAATCCCAGCAACCACATGGTGGCTCACAGCCATCCATAACAAGATCTGACTCCCTCTTCTGGAGTGTCTGAAGACAGCTACAGTGTACTTACATATAATAAATAAATAAATCTTAAAAAAAAAAAGTTTAAGGTCAAGCCAGTGGTGGTGGCACACCTTTAATCCCAGCACTTGTGAGGCAGAGGCAGGCGGATTTCTGAGTTCAAGGCCAACCTGGTCTACAGAGTGAGTTCCAGGACAACCAGGGCTACACAGAGAAACCCTGTCTTGGGGGGGGGGGGAAAGTTCAAGGTCAAATTGGGCAACATAAGATCGTGCCTTTTTTAAAAGGGAAGAAGGGCTACAGAGATAGCTTGGCAGTTAAAAGCACTTGCTTCTCTTTCAGAAGACCCACGTTCAACTCCCAACACCCACATCAGGTGGCTCACAAAGGCCTGTAGCCCCCAGGAGGACCCAACAGCCTCTCTGGCTTCTGCAGGCACACACAGACTCATGTATACATACCCAGCACATACAGGTAAAACTAATAACAAAAATTAGTATTAAAAAATTAAAAGGAGGGCCAAGCTAGGCATGGTGAAGAGGCAGGTGAGTTTAAGGCCAGCCTGATCCATATAGTGCATGGACAAAGAGAATTACACAGGGAGACCCTGTCTAAAACAGTAACAAGCCACCAAAAACAAAACAAAAAAGGAAGGCTAGAAGTGGTGGCACACACCTTATTCCTATACTTGGGAGACAGAGGCAGGCAGATATCTTGTGAGTTCAAGGGCAGCCTGGTCAACAGACTCTGTCCAGGAGAGGATGGAGAAAAGGCCTCTCTGACCACCCAGCTACCAAACCTCAGGTACAGGCACCTGGTGACAGACCAATTGCTCAGAGCAGTGCCTGAGTCTTCTCTGCACTCTGCTCAAGTGCTCTCCAGGCAGTCCCCCAAAGTACTGACTGCCTGGGGGGTGGGGGGGGGAGCCTTAGACTGTGCCTAACAATACTGACAGACACTTTAGAGCCTACTGACCCTCGAGGACTGGCACTTCTCAAGAGAACAGGATGTTTTAATGAAGCTGAGATATCAGGGAGGGTGGGCCTCTGCCCTTCCAGAGGGATTCCTGTGTGCCCCAGCTGTCACCTTCTCTGCTCTCCCCTATCCTTGGATACACATTAACCCCTCTGGAACAGAAGAGAGCGCCTGGCACAGAACCCTCAGCGTGCTCATCCCCAACCACTACAGACGCCTCCTTGTAGGCACCTTCAGGTAGGAGCCAAAGTAGCGGGTGATGTAAGGACTGTCACACTGGCTGAGCACGGTGATCTCCTGCTGGATGTCCTCAATCTCATCCTCGGCCTCTTCCAGGTCAATGATCTTGATGGCCACCACCTCCTTGGTGTGGTTGTCGATTCCCTTGTACACCTCCCCAAATGAGCCTTTGCCAATGCGGTCAAGCTTGGTGAAGAGTTCCTCTGGGTCGACACGAGAATGCTACAGAAGCCAATAGAGAAAGAAGGTTGGGACACTGCATGGGCAACAACTATTAGAGAAAACACTAGACGGAAGAGACTGCCCTGCTGACTGAGGGCATGACCCACTGTAAGGAACTGAAGGGAACTCACCTCAATTCTTTCCTGCCTTTATCCCTAAACATAACTGCACTCTCCAAATGACACTGTATTCAATGGATCTGATAGTGAATCCTGACGCAGACTATAAACCTTAGGAAATACCGCATCTCGAGGTGCCCTCATCAGTTGTCTAACCAGGAGCGGGGCCAAGACCTAACAGAAATGATAGGTAGGAACATGTGTGTATAAGGGAGTCTTTTAAACCTCATTTTACTGTAATTCTAAAACTGTTCTAAAAAAATCAAACAATTAAAACTACTGTGAGCTGAGGACTGGAAAGATGGCTTAGTGGTTAAGAGTTCATACTGCTGCTGCAGAGGACTGGAGTGCAAATCTCAAAACTGCCGACAACTTTAGCTCCAGGGGATCTGAGGTCTCTGGCCTTAAGGCTGCATACACGACTTTAGCTGAGCATGGTGGTGCACGCCTTTAGTCCTAGCACTCAGGAGACAGAGGTAGGCAAGACCTCTGAGTTTGAGGCCAGCCTGGTTTCTATAAAGTAAATTCCAGGACAACTAGAGCTAAACAGAAAAACCCTGTCTTGAAAATGTAAAAGAGAGAGAGAGAGAGAGAGAGAGAGAGAGAGAGAGAGAGAGAGATTAAAGTTCAGCACAGCTACCTTATGTCTCCCACACCCACTGAGATACTTCCCCACTCCCAGGTCAGTCAGGTCAGTCCCCGCCAGCTGCACCCTCACACCAGCACTGTGTTCAACACTGTCTCAGGTGCTCGATTCTAGATACTCAACACACAGCGCTGCCCTATGAGGTTCTCAGATTTAAATGTTTAAACATGGCTGCCTGATTCTCTGAGGCCTAACTGCCACAGCCCTTTCTCTCAGGGCATGGCGATGGGTCTTAGAGACCTGACTAAAGCCAATCTAAGACTTCCCACATTTTCAATCTGAAATTGCCAACTAGCTGCATTCCTAAGGTTTTTAACCATGAAACAAGTAATAGGGTGACACAGAGAACCAAACTCCTCAACCCTTCACCAGCCAAGAACTCTGCAGAACAAGATGAGGAAGAGCTCCAGGAACAAGGGCTGTGTCTTAACACACAGGTCACCTGAGCCTTCCGGCAGAGCTGCCTTGTGAGGAGGCCTGAGTGTGTGCCACTAACTCCCAGCTGTGGCTTCCATATCTACCCTACTTTGGTCAGAGGGTTGAAGAGTAGTTAAGAATATCTGTTGCTCTTACACAGGACTGGGGTTTGCGTCCCAACACCCACATGATCTCAAGCACTGCCCACATGTGGTACACATGCATATATGTAGGTGTTGATCATACACATTAAAGCAAATGAATCTTATTAAAAGAAAAAAAAGGAAGGAGAGATGGAAGGAAAAGAAAAAGAAGACCAGGAGATTGCTGAGTGGGTAGAAGCATGTGTCATCAGGTCTAACCTGGGTTTGATCCCCTGACTCACATAGGAGGAGAGAAGCAACTCTCCTAAGTGGTCTTCTGACCTACATTGCGGTACATGTAGACATACCCATCCACAAAGAAATATAATTGTTGCTTTTTATTTTTTAAAGAAAGAAAAAGGTAGTGTAAGCCAATTCAAAGTGACTCTTCTAGCCGGGCGGTGGTGGCGCATGCCTATAATCCCAGCACTTGGGAGGCAGAGGCAGGTGGATTTCTGAGTTCGAGGCCAGCCTGGTCTACAGAGTGAGTTCCAGGACAGCCAGGGCTATACAGAGAAACCCTGTCTCGAAAAACCAAATTCAAAAAACAAAACAAACAAACAAACAAACAAAAAACCAAAGTGACTTCTCGCAGCCACATTAGAGCTGGGCTCTCAGGGATAGCAGTGGATGCTTGGAGCAGCTCTGCCGCCTGAACCCCTCACAGGTCACACTGACATTTGGCCAGACAGAGAAGGCGAAGGCTGCCTGAGGTTCCTTGGGTTGCACTAGCCAGGGAGCAGTGTTTGATCCCAGTCTCACCTGCTTAAATAAAAAGCCAAGAAAAGTTCTCCAGTGTGGCTGCTAAGTCAGACACTCAGCTATTTCAAGATCAGCACTGGATCCAAGCCCGGTGAAAACAAACCACTCCGGGCCGTGCACTCTTACCACATTCACAGCGCAGAGACTGCTGGTAAAAGTAGGTGTGATGGGGTGAAATACCTCAGCCTCCTGGTACTCATGTGTGGGCAGTGACCACTTGATCCCCTGCTCACAGCCAGGTGCAGAATAAGGTCCACGCAGCAGACCTTTTCCTGCCTGTTTTGTTGTTTTGTTTTTGTTTTTCTGCCTGTTTCTGCTCCAGCAGACCCCAGAACACTTTCTCAAACTCTTCTTTCTCTAGCCACTCAGTCCCCACTGTTTCCTCAGCTGCTACAGCTCCACCATGTGTAGTTCTGAGACACCTTGAGAGCCATCTCAAAGAGCTCCAGAAGGCCTAGCTGATGACATGGGGTTATACAGTCTTATCACTCCAGAGCTCGCTAAAGTGGCCTAAGAAAACCTGGAAGAGAGGTCAAGCCATGGGCTAACCACATGGCCATAGCCACTGTCCTTCCAAGTCTCAGGGGCCCTTCCCTCCTCCTCAGGCTCAGTCCATGTCCTCCCCGCTGCTCAGCCATCCTGAGAATCCTTAATTGTCCTCTTCTTGGGGAACCTGAATCAGAACTGGTCCACTACAGCCACCCAAGGAGGATACTTTAGGTCAGGTACTCACTCACTGCCTCAGAGGAGAACAGACCCCGAAGCCAGAGTTCTAGGCTTTGTGCAAGGAAGGTGGGAACCCTAGTCTTCAGAGTCTACTTTTTTGGGGTACCTACAGCTGTGAACCAGCCATCCTTAGAAACAGTATGACAGGAACCTTTCTGGCATGGTCAATGTATTTATACCTTCAGAGCAGCCCTAGCCCCAAGCCCAGCCAATCAGACAGCTAGCATCCTGATCTGGGTGGCTCAGATTTCTCTTCTGGACAGGCTGTGTTATGAACCATCACTCAAGCCATTTGACTTACTCTGAACAACTGAGACCCATTCTGTCTCCAGTCTGTCCTAGTGATATTATACCTACAGCCTCTGGCCAACTGCCAACATGCCTGCTGCGCAGCACCTCTCCAAAACAGGAGGAGCTACTCAGCACACATCCTCACCTACCAGCAGTCACAGGGCTCGCCAGAACCATCTGGTCCTTCCAGAGGTGGGCAGAACTGGCTAGGTGAAAGGTAAGCGAAGGCAGAAGCACAGGCTACAGGGAAAGTACAAGCCTTACCACACAAAAGGAGCAGTTTCCTAGGACTCTGTGGCAGCCATCTTGGGAGAAAACAGCCCTACAAAGGTTTTGTGTCACTTTCAGAAGCCAAGTATGTCTAGGCGGGACACAGGCCCCTAAAAAGACAAAAGGCTGTTTTCTCTCTTTAAGGTCCCCTAGCCATCATCTCTCTACTTCTTTGTTCATAGCTCCAATGTGTCATCCAGGGACCTACAGGAGCTAAGCCCTAAGCCTCTTAAAAATAAACTAGAGGCAGATTTTTTTCTCTCAGTATGTTATATAATTAGAAGCGAAATATCAAAAATGTATTAAAAATGTGTTAGCTTAATTCAGCATCAGTTAGCGGGCTCAGGATCCCATCTGTGACAGCTGGGCCAAAAGCCCTACCCAGCAGCTGTGAGGAGTCTCTCCAGGCTGGTTTGGTTTCCTCCAAGGAGCCCTGCCTCCAGTTCCTGCCCACAAGCAGCGGACGGACGGACACGCTTCCTGTCTGCACACCCAGTTCTCAAGGATGCAGGGGGAGGGGGGTTGGCCGCGCTGTCCTCAAGAACTGATTCCCTCCCTGGGCAACTGTCAAGCAAACCAACCCTTAGACGCAAAACCCCAACCCTTGAAACGCAAATCCCACAGCAAATGCCAGAGGAAAACCAGCCGCCAAGGCAGTTTCTTCCACTTCACTAACGGCTGCTGACATATTTGCTCTGAAATAATAACAACAGAAAATAATAAAGGCGAGAAAGGGGGTCCAGAGAACAAACCACTGAACCCTCGAACCCTATGCAGCCCTCATCTCCTGCGTGGTCCCGAGTTGGGGTTCCATCCCGTTAGCCAGGGAAGGAACAGTCCATCTCCTGGGAAGGTGCCCCGAGCCTGGGGCAAGCAGGATCTGCCCCGGGCAGGCTCCTGCACCCGTGCCCACCCGCTCCAGAGCAGAGTCCCTCACCCAGCAGAGGATCCCTTGGCTCGTGTGTCCGCAGGCAGGCGCTGGCTGGGCACAGGCCAGGGCGACAACGGCCCGAAGACGCGCCCCAAGGCACACACAGACGGCCTCCGCCCCTCTCCCGCCTCGAGCGGGCCATCCGCTCCACCGCGGACCGCAGACTCCGGGCACGCCGACGCCCACACTCACCTGGTGCGCGAAGCCCCTGAGGTGAGCCATGTCCCCGCTGGCGTGACCAGTCCGCCGCAGCCGCTCCGCCCGCTCGCTTCAAGCACCTGCGAGAAACCGCAGGCCGCTTGGTCAACAGCGGCCCGGGAAAACCCGTTCCGTGGCGTCCCTCCACCCGCGACCTCCGGTCCCGCGCCCAGGGCCCCTGACCCGCCCTCAGGGCGTGCCCGGCCTCCCCAACATTCAGGCGAGGCCCTGCTGGCAGCGCCCACCTCCGGGCGGCTCCATCCCGGACTCCCGGCCCGCTTCGCAGTCCCCACAGCGGCTCAAACCGCGATTCGGTCTCCCGGAACGGCCTCCTAGACCGGGAGGTGGAGGCAGCAGCTCCGAGCAGGATGTCGTGGCGAGCGCGAAGCTCTGTGGGACTAGGAGTCCCGCAGCCCGCCCGGTACCCCGGGCACGCAAAACTGAGACTACAAGTCCCAGCAGGCTGCGCGGTAGGATGCGGAGTTACGCTAGTGCTCTGAGGCCCTAATGGCGTCAGACTACATGTCCCAGGAGAACATGCGGTGGACGGTCAGTGGAGAGGCAAGAAGACGCCCCAGACTGGATCCGAACCTTGAAATACGCCGGGGCTGGGCCGCCCCTCCTGTCAGGCCGCGCGGTGTGACGGGTGCAGCGCGTGCGCAGTTGCCTTGACTCTAGGGTTTTCTCTTTTTTTTTTTTTCAGCCCTCTTCACATTTTCCCAGCTCTGTTTGCCAAGCCCTGGGGCCCATACTTACTGTGTGCATGGAGCGTGAACCGACATTGCCCTCAGATCCTGGTGCTCCAGCTTTAACCTTCTTGTCTGCACTTAGCAACACACACACACACACACACACACACACACACACCCTTAGAGAAGTAGCCCATTGCTTGGACAAGTGCTTCTCTCCTGCCTCAGTTTCCCTATCTGAAAAGGTGTAATCGTAGGGTCCCGGGACATGACCTGGTGCTGGGAAGACTTGTGTGGGCCAGCTCTGTTTGCCAAGCCCTGGAAGAAGGCCTTCATACTGTGACTGTAGTGCATGGAGCGTGAACCGACATTGCCCTCAGATCCTGGTGCTCCACGGGAGGGAGATTTGGCTCAGTACTGTGTCCATTCTGCTGAATCAGCGCCTATGATGGCTCAGTACAAACCACCATAATCCCCACTTATTCTATGTATATGAGTACACTGTAGCTGTACAGATGGTTGAGAGCCATCATGCTGAAAATTGAATTCAGGACCTCTGCTTGCCACCCCGCCATCCCTGCCCTGCTCGCTCTATCTCAAAGATTTATTTATTATTATATATTTATTATTATATCTAAGTACACTTTAGCTGTCTTTGGGCACACCAATGAGCCACTATGCCATTGCTGGGATTTGAACTCAGGACCTTTGGAAGAGGAGTCAATGCTCTTAACCACTGAGCCAAGACGACTTTTCTGTTCTCTGGTGGATTTTCCTCCTGGGCACCATCCTGGGGCCTTCTTAAACCTTGTGTCTAAGACTGTGTCCATTCTGCTGAATCAACACCTATGATGGCTCAGTACAAACCACCATAATCCCCAAGCTTTACTACCATGTGGATTAGGTTTTGATGGCTGTGTTTCTCCCCAGAAGAAAACAGACTTTAGCAAACAGGCCTGCACTGGATCCCAAAGCACCTTGGTCCCCCAAGCACCTTGACCTCCCTCCTGCCCCCCACCCATGGCATAAACAATAGGAGCAAGTATTTTTATTGCCCCTGAAAAAGGCCATCTGTAGGATGACCTTCAGGGTAACCTGACAGTATGGGTGTACTCCCTGCACTCCCTACCTATCCCTCCTATAGCAAAGTCTGACATTTGGCAAGGCCTACTCTGTTAAGACTTCTTTATGTACATATATGTGTATGTCACCTGAACAGGAACCTACTGAGATCTGAAAAGACCTGGATCCGGAATTACAGAAGGATTGTATGCTGAATGACATGGGTGCTGGAACTAAATTCTGGTCCTCTGGAAGAGCAACAAGAATTCTTTGTTTTGTTTTGGTTTGGTTTTGGTTTTTCGAGACAGGGTTTCTTTGTGTATCCCTGGCTGTCCTGGAACTCACTCTGTAGACCAGGCTGGCCTCGAACTCAGAAATCCACATGCCTCTGCCTCCCGAGTGATGGGATTACAGGCGTGCGCCACCACGCCCGGCACAACAAGAATTCTTAATGGTTGAGGCATCTCTATAAGTCTTTGTTTTTTCTTTTTTAAGACAGGATCTCGGGCTGGAGAGATGGCTCAGAGGTTAAGAGCATTGACTGCTCTTCCAAAGGTCCTGAGTTCAAATCCCAGCAACCACATGGTGGCTCACAACCATCCGTAATGAGATCTGACGCCCTCTTCTGGAGTGTCTGAAGACAAGTGTACTTACATATAATAAATAAATAAATCTTAAAAAAAAAAAAAAAAAAAAAAGACAGGATCTCATTCTGTAGCCCAGGCCGCCCTAAAACTCTCTATGTAGCCCATTTCGACCTCAAATTCCCCCGCAGTTCTGCCTCTGCCTCCCAGATCTGGGCTTATCCATATGGACCGTCAGACTCTGTGAAAAGCCCCACTCCTGAGATTAAACTTCATATTGGTTTATCGCCGCCGCCTTAGAGCAAAGAGATATCAAAGAGTTGTTGGCTATTTAGGAAGACTTCCATGTGGTTTAGCTATAAAACACTTCCTAAGGGTCTGGAGAGACTTTTCAACTCTGACGATCCCTGGAGACTTTTGCATAGGAAGCAGGTTTAATTCGCAGCACCCATATGGTGGCACACGACGATTGGCCACTCCAACTTCAGGGGATCCGAATCCTCTTCTGGCCTCCGTGGGCATCAGGCACACAGGCGGTACACAAACATCCGTGGATGTGAATACATGTGAAATAACGAATTCATTGTGTCTTGTTAGGGTTGGTATTGCTGTGATGAAACTCTATGACCAAAGCCGCATGGAGAAGACAGGGTTTATTTGGCCTATAATGCCGTTCCTCACCAAGGGAAGTCAGGACAGGAATTCACACAGGGCAGGAGCCTGGAGGCAGGACCTGATGCTGAGACCATGGAGAGATGCTGCTAGCTGCCTTGTTCTTCATGGCATGCGCAGCCTGCTTTCTTATAAAAACTGGGGCCACCAGCCCGGGGACGGCACCACCCACAATGGTTCCTGGCACTGTCAGGATTATTGGAGCGTCTCCTGTCTCAGAGATGTATAAAGGTTGTTTCCCATCACTTGGAATTGCTTTCTGTGATGATTTGTATGTGCTTGGCCCAGGGAGTGGCACTATTAGGAGGTGTGGCCCTGTTGGGCTAGGTATGTGACTGTGGGCATGGGCTTAAGACCCTCACCCTACTGCCTGGAAGCCAGTCTTCTGCTAGCAGCCTTCAGATGAAGATGTAGAACTTTCAGCTCCTCCTGTACCATGCCTGCCTGGATGTTGCCATGCTCCCGCCTTGATAATGGATTGAACCTCTGAGCCTGTAAGCCAGACCCAATTAAATGTTGTCCTTATAAGACTTGCCTTGGTCATGGTGTCTTCACAGCAGTAAAACCCTAGCTAAGAGTTTCTAAAGAGCTGATTCAACCAATAACTGATTAAAGGAGACAGGGATGGGGAACTTCCCACCCCAGTCACGGGGTCCGAAAGAGACGGGAGAGAGAAGGAAAGAGAGGGGAGAAAAAATATTGAGTTTGAATATGATAAAATAAAGTCTCCAAAGAAAGGAGAGAGTTAGAGATTAGAAAATAAAATATTTTTCATAATAAAAAGTAGAGCCAGGCGGTGGTGGCACATGCCTTTAATCCCAGCACTTGGGAGGCAGCAGCAGGCGGATTTCTGAGTTTGAGGCCAGCCTGGTCTACAGAGTGAGTTCCAGGACAGTCAGGGCTACACAGAGAAACCCTGTCTCGGAAAAAAACAAAAAAAAAAAAAAAAAAAAAAAAGTAGAAAACATTGTAGAAGAGGACATTTGGACCCCTTGTAATTTTGTTATGAGTATCAGCATACTGATAATTATGTTTAAAAATGTTATATAGTCTTTAAGAAAGATTAAAATAAGGCAGACTTAGATAAAGAAAGGACTGCGAGATGGGATGCTGAGTGACAGGGAGAGACCAGGGAGGAGAGGAGACGGCCCTGTCATCATCTGAAGAGAGCTCATATGAGCGCAGGGGCTGAAGCAGTGAGCACAGCGCCCCACGTGCATAGTGCATATCATAGCTTTCAGATTGTTATTTTAAGGAGATTTCTATGTGTGAACAAGTGGGTCTCTGATTCTTGTGCCTTCTCTCGGGGTTCTTTTTCTTCCCTTGATTTGCCTTGTCCAACTTCAATGTGATGGTTTTTTTTATTTTATTATATTTTATTTTGTTTAAAAATCTATTTTCTCTTTTTTCTGGAATACTTTTTAAAATTTGTTTATTTTACCTATATGAGTACACTGTAGCTGTCTTCAGGCACACACTAGAAGAGGGCGTTGGATCCCATTACAGATGGTTGTGAGCCACCATGTAGTTGCTGGGAATTGAACCCAGGACCTTTGGAAGAACAGTCAGTGCTCTACACCACTGAGCCGTCTCTCCAGCCCCCCAAATCTATTTTTGTTTTTTGTTTTTTTTTTTTTGTTTTTTGGTTTTTCAAGACAGGGTTTCTCTGTGTGGTCCTGGCTGTCCTGGAACTCACTCTGTAGACCAGGCTGGCCTCGAACTCAGAAATCCGCCTGCCTCTGCCTCCCAAGTGCTGGGATTACAGGCGTGTGCCACCACGCCCGGCCCAAATCTATTTTTGATAAAAAGGAAAAAGTAATAACAAAAGGGCACTCGTTACAAAGGGCCCATGTACCATTCCCAGTCTCTCACAGAGGCTCACCACCTCCTTAGGCACAGGCACACATGCAGTGCACAGACATTCATGCAGGCAAAACACTCATACACATAAAACAATAGAAATAAATCTAAAAGTAATTTTTAAAATTAGTCTCTTTTAAAATCCAAAGTCTCTTTTAGAATGAACAGTCTCTCAACTGTGGGCTCCTATAAAATAAGAAATAAGTTAGATACTCTCTTATTTCAAGAGGGAAGAACCAAGGTATAGTCACAATCAGATCACACCAACCTTCAACAATAAAGAGTTCAAACAACACCCAATATCTAAAATTTACTCAAAATCTTAGCTCTTCCAAAGGGCCTGGGTCACTTCTCAGGCTCCACCCTCTGAAGCACACAGATCTTGTCTCCTAGGCTGCAGCTACACAGCTACTGGGGTTCTTGGTAATCATCCTGTGATACTGACATCTCTAAAATGCTGTGGTCTTCTGCTGCAACTGGGCTGCATTTCCACCAATAGCATCATCTGGGCCTTCACAGTGTCAGCTGTGACTAATGTGTCAGCCTCAGCGCTCTCTATGGCCCTTTTGTGCCTTCAAAACTAGTACCATGTGGGAGAATCTTACATATGACAAAACTTGGTTGCCAGCAGGAGGTACAACCTTAGCCACCTCTAAACATGGCTTGTATGTGCTGATTCTGAGAAAACCCTTCCCAAAAGTTTTTTGCCTCAATGATGCTGGTCTCTTCTTAGTCACCATTATCTTCACAGCTCCGGCTAACCAGCATCAATTGTCCCAGCAAAGTAAAGGTTTTACTTTCAGCAATTCTGGTCTCTGGCTAACCACAGCTGGTTCTTCAGCCACAGCTGACCAGAACCACAGATTTTCAACTCAAAATAGCAAACAGCCCTGATAGAACCATTAAGGGACTCTGAAACTTCACAAACCAGGCCTCCATCATCTGTACAGACCTCAACATCCTTCTCTTCCATGCTCAATGGCTCACCTCACCCAAAGTTCCAGAGTCTTTCCACAATCCTTCCTGAGCATCATAGCCAGGTCTATCACAGCGATACCCCACTCCTGGTACCAATTTCTATCCTACTTTGTTGAGGATTTGCCTTTTACTGTTTATTGTAATGTTAAGTGTTGGCCTCCAAGATTTGGAGCCTGAGGGACCCTGACCCCACTTAATCCCCAGTAGCTGGGGAGCAGAGACATAGGTAGGGATTAGGTTTCCCAGGCTAGAGACTGTGAGGAAGAAACAGAGGCGGGCAGAGAGAGAGAGAGAACGAGAGAGAGAGAGAGAGAGAGAGAGAGAGAGAGCGAGACAGCGCCACAATGGGCTAGGGGCCAAGAGAACATGGCCCCAGAGGGCTGCCTGGTTCGAGCTAAGAGCAGTCCAAATGAAGCATAATAAATAATAACTTGGGTTACAGATTAGGAGGTAGAGTCGAACATGGGGGCAGACAGCTGCCCAGCTATTGTGCTTAAGACATACTAAAATATAAAGGGTATGTATGTCTTTCATCTGGGAACATAAATGGTCAAAGGTCAAAGGAATGGCTCCTTCCCCCTTCTGGGCTTTGTTGAAATATACGTTACAACACCAGTTAGGGTTGTTATTGCTGTGATGAAACACTATAACCAAAGCAACTGAGGGGGCAAAGGGCTTATTTAACTCACACTTCCATATCACTGTTCATTATCAAAGGAAGTCAGGGCAGGAATTCAAACAGCAGAACCTAGAGGCAGGAGCTTATGCAGAGACCATGGAGGGGTGCTGCTTACTGGCTTGCTCCTCGTGGCCTGCTTTTTTTTTATAGAATCGAGGACCACCAGCCCAGGGATGGCACCACAAACAAAAGGTTGGAGTTTCCCCATCCATCATCAATTAAGAATATGCCCTGCAGGATTGTCTACAGCCCAATCTTATGGAGGCGTTTTCTTAATTGAGGTCCCCTCCTCTCAGATGACTTTAAGTTGTGTCAAGCTGACATAAAACTAGTCAAAACAAATGGCAAAGCTCAAAGCATCCCCCAAAAAGCTCACTTGTTGAAGCTGTGGTATCAGAGAATGTTTTTGTGCACTGTGTATCTTTTTTTTTTTTTTTTTTTTTTTGGTTTTTCGAGACAGGGTTTCTCTGTGTAGCCTTGGCTGTCCTGGAACTCACTCTGTAGACCAGGCTGGCCTCGAACTCAGAAATCCGCCTGCCTCTGCCTCCCAAGTGCTGGGATTACAGGAGTGCGCCACCACCTCCCGGCTATGCACTGTGTATCTTAACGCTGATTTTTGTACTAGAAATCTGGATGCACTCTGGATTTTGATATTGTTGTTATTATTGGAAAACCTCCTGTCTCAATGTTGTATAAGAATTGTTTTCCATCACCTCTGATTGATAAAGAACTGATCAACCAATAGCTGGGCAGAAGGAGAGGAGACAGAACAACTGATCCTAGTGATGGGGTTGAGGGTGGAGAGAGAGGAGAGAGGCCATAATGCAAGGCGGGGCATGAGAGTAAGGTGCTACTAAGATGTTAGGTAACACCCGTGTAACTGGCAAGGGGCTGGGAAGTAGGCCATGCCAATGTTGTCAAATTAGAATAGCTCAGTATGGGACTGGAGAGATGGCTCAGAGGTTGAGAGCGCTGGCTGTTCTTCCAGAGGTCCTGGGTTCAATTCCCAGCAACCACATGGTGGCTTACAACCCTCTGTAATGGGATCTGGTGCCCTCCTCTGGCTTTCAGGCATATATGCAGGCAGAACACAACATAATAAATAAATAAATATTAAAAAAAAAAAAGAATAGCTCAGTATCTGCCCAGTTATAGTTCGAGAAGTTCATAATAAATATAGTAGGTGCCTGCGTCATTATTTCAGAGCGAGGACAGGGGCAGAAAAGCCCCATGCGTTTATACTTTGGTTCCCTGCTGGAACGTTGGTAGTGCTGGTGGCACAATTGAGAAGGGACCGTACAGACCTGCTAGGCCCCCTGGCACAAGGCAATAATGAAATCGATGAGCTATTGATAGGAAGTGTACTAGAGGCTTCAGAACTTCGTGAATTAACAGCAAAGGTTTAAAGAAAGAATTCTCTATCACTTGGAACCAGCCAAGGAGATTGTGAGGCCGTGCCCTACTTGCCCATTATATGACCAAACTCCATCGCCTACAGGAAGTCACCCTGAGGGCACCCCAAAAGTGACATTTGGCAGTGGATGTGCTTCATTTTTTTGGTAAACTAAAATAAGTACATTGTATGATAGACACATATTCAGGATTTCAGTGTGCAATTGCCTTAGCTTCTGGAAAGGTTGATTCTGTAATTATGCATTTGTTGGACATTACGGCCATTTTGGCACTAATACAAATTAGGACTGACAATGCTCCAGCGTATGTTTCCAATGAGATGAAGCAATTTTTTACATACTATAATATAAAACATAGGCATACCACACAATCCTACAGGACAACAATTATGGAGAGATCTAATCATTCTTTAAAAGAAATGCTTGGGGTAGAGAGATGGCTCAGCGATTAAGAGCACTGACTGCTCTTCCCGAGGTCCAGAGTTCAATTCCCAGAAACCACATGGTGGCTCACAACCATCTGTAATGGGAACTGATACATCTGGTGTGTCCTGCCGGGCGTGGTGGTGCATACCTGTAATCCCAGCACTTGGGAGGCAGAGGCAGGCGGATTTCTGAGTTCGAGGCCAGCCTGGTCTACAGAGTGAGTTCCAGGACAGCCAGGGCTACACAGAGAAACCCTGTCTCGAAAAAACCAAAACAAGAAACATTATCTCAGCCAGGCGTGGTGGTGCACGCCTGTAATTCCAGCACTTGGGAGGCAGAGGCAGGCAGATTTCTGAGTTCGAGGCCAGCCTGGTCTATAGAGTGAGTTCCAGGACAGCCAGGACTACAAAGAGAAACCCTGTCTCGAAAAACAAAACAAAACAAACAAAAAAGAAACATTATCTCAGGCTCGGGCAGTGGTTTCCAAGGACCAGCGTTCCAACAGAGGAAGGCAGGATTTTTTTTTTTTTTAACCTATAATTGGAAGATATGTAACCTTCTCTTTGCCAGTCGCCAGCCAAACCAGATTCAATGGAGAAAGCATCTGACTCCTTCCTGGAGGCAGCAGGGTGAGTCCTCGGAGAGAGCCCCTCTCAAACTTCAGTCGCATGATGAGAGTGTAAGTGATGGAAAGTATGGAGTTCATTGTTGGAGATGGACCCAGGGACCTCACATGGTAGTAAACACAACCAGTTACTGAGCTATATCCTCGGTCCTGGAGAGCCTTTGAAAAGCCTTTTCTAGCAAATATGCTGTTTCATTATATTTATCCCCGTTTGACAACAAATAATGTCTTCGTGGTAACAATGAAATATTGAAGACTGGTTTCCTTTGTCCTTCCTTTCTTGACAGGGCCTCGCTATGTGCTCCTGTACTGGATATGAACTCACTGTGAGGACCAGCATCCAATTCACAGGGCTGTTACCGCCTCTGCTTCCCAAGCATTGTGATTAAAGGTGTGGCCCAGCCCAGCAGTTCATACCTGGAGTTTGATTTTCAACACTTAGAATTACACTGTAGATAGCGTAGATGAAATATGTACGGATTCAGAACAGAATGTGAAGACTTTCCAGTCTTTGTTTGTTTGAGACGGTGTTTCTCTGTGTAGCTCTGGCTGTCCTGGAATTCACTGTGAAGACCAGGCTGACCTTGAACTCACAGAGATCCGCCTGCCTCCTGAGTGTAAAGATTAGAACGCATGTCGTCGCCACCACCTGGCTGATTTTCCAGTCTTAACTGGAAAAGAGAAGGGAGGTGGAACCCAGTGGGGGAGGGGAGCCAGGGAGGCCTCCTGGAGGATTCAGTGCCACAGAATGCTAGGACCCTTCCTTCTGAACCACCAAGACAACGGTGACCGTGTAAACTGTGCCTCGGCCACAGCTGGGCCTTTCTAAGGACGAGAGACAAGACCCTGGGGTGTTTTCTTTTGTGGGTAAAGAATTTGTGAGGGTCGGAAGATGACTCCATTGACAACATGCTTGCCATGCAGACCTGAGTTCAGATCCTCGCACCCACGTGCAAGCCAGGAAAGGCAGAAAGAACAGTTCTGTAATCCCGGTGCTGGGGAGACAGAGACCTTGGAGTTACTGGCCAGACTGACAAGCTCCAGACTCAGTGAGAGGGTTTACCTCAGAAAATAAGATGGGACGTGCCTGAAGAAGACACCCAACATCAAACTCTGCATGCAAATGTACCAACACCCCCACACACACACACACAGAGAAAGAGACAGACAAACAGAAAGATACAGAGACACATAGAAATACAGAGATACAGAGAAAGAGAGACAGATACGGAGACACAGAAACCCACAGAACACACACAGAGAGAACACACACCAAGAAATTGTGAGACTCCAGGCCCCAGATCTGTTCTTTCCACCTAGACTGCACGCCAGGTGTGACTTGCAGTTTTTGATACTATTTGAGAACATACCAGCTAAGACCTTCCAGACTTGAAGAGAAGCAGGAAAGCCTCCATGGGCCAGCGGCATAAGTACAAAGCATCTCCCTCCTGCTGCAGCCCAGAGAAACCGCACGGCTCCGGGGAGAGAGATCACACCGCACAGTGCGACTGCCAGAGAGAAACCTCTGTCTGCAAAGGAACAATAATCGCAGGCAGCAATGGCCCGAGCACCACAGGGTGCTGAGATGGGCCAGCCCAGGGCCTCGAGAGTGACAAGCCAGAACTCACCACCGATCTATAGCCTGATCTATAACTGGTGCCTTTCAACTGTCTCTTCAGGTCCTTTGCCTAGTTCTGTCAGGTTATATGTGGGGTTTTGCTTTCGTGTGACTGTGTTCTCTCCCTCTCCATCCCCTCTCTGTCCACCCTCCCTCTCTCACTATAGTACAGAGTTTGGATTGATATTCTCCCCCGATTCAGGGCCAGAGGCTGTCTTCTCTTTTTTATGGTAATTTCTCCTGCTGTGCATAAGCCACACACACACACACACACACACACACACAAACACACACACACACGTCTTGAATTTGTGATATTCATGTCTCCATCTCTTGAGTGTTAAAATTACTAGACTGGCACCACCATGCCTGCTTTCTGCATTGCTGGGGGTTTAACCCACATCTCGTTTGTCTGTTTTTGCTTTTACAGTGGCATTCAAAAAACTCATTACTACTGCCGGTGTCGAGGAGACTTTGCTCTCTAAGCCTCTGGCTCCAAGATCAGGTGTGGGTATCTTTAGTCTAATTGATGTTGATTTCTGTGCATCGCATTGGGCAAGGTATCGCTGCTTTTCTTTACCTGTGGGCATTCTGTTTTCTCTACCGCTTGTAGAAGATAGTACATTTCCCTCTTGGGTACTCCTGGAACCTTTGCTACAGGTTGTTGTTGCCCGAATCTGCCTGTAGTCAATTCCACTACAACTGAATGTTCAACACTGTACAAGCTGTCAGGGAAGACTTTTTTTCCCACCCAGATCTGAAGTCTGACATGACCAAGACCAAGATGCTGGCATATGGTAAGGGCCTTCCTACTGCAACTTTCCACCGTGGGAGGACGAGGAGCCGAGGCTGGGTGTCTCGGTTGGCGTTAGTTCGCTCAGACCAGTTGCTGCCTGAAGCCTTACCACTTATTAATATCACAATGGGAAGTAAACTCCAACCTACGTTTTGAAGAGGAGAAACATTCCACTCACAGAAACTTTGTATTTGTAGTTTTTTGTCTATGTGTCTGTTTTTACTCCAATACCTTGCTGTTTTGATTGCTATAGCTTTGAAATATGGTTTACAATCATGAAAGATGATATCTCTGATTTCCATGTTTTAATTATTTTTAGATTTGTTTATTTTATGTGGATAAGTGGCTGTGTGTATGTGTATGTGTACCATGTGTGTTTCTGGTGCCCATGGAGGTCAGAAGAGGGTGTCAGATCCCCTAGAATTGGAGTTGTGGAAGGTTCTAAGCCACCATGTGGGTTCTGGGAATTGAACCCCGGCCACTGAAAGACCAGTGACTCTTAACCACTGAGCCATCTTTCCAGCCCCTTCCATCTGTTTTGTTTTTGCCAGTGCTGGGGATAGAATTCAGGCTACCAGCTCTACTCTTTTGTGATAGGATCTCCCTATACAGTCCAGGCTGGCCTTGAACCCACGGTCTTCTTGCCTCCGAATCTCCTGTATCGATTACATATGTGTGCCACACAGCCCTACTTCAGCTGGCTTTTCTTCCCCAGATGCCCTTAGCTTATTTGGGATCCTCTGTGATTCTATATGAACTTTAGAATTATTATTTTCCACTCCTGTGAAAAATGTCCTTGGAGTTTTGGCTAAGGTGACATGGGAACTGCAGACCCCTTCAGGTAGAACAGACCACCTCATTTCCTTCTCAGTGTGTCTGTCGTGAAACTCAGCAGGTAAGTGTCCTTGCTGTGCCTGGCAGTGATGGTTCATGTCTTTGATCCCAGCACTGGGGAGGCAGAGGCAGGCAGATCTCTGAGGCCAATCTGGTCTACAGAGTGAGTTTCAGGAGAGCCAGGGCTACACAGAGATAATAAATAAATAAATAAATAAATAAATAAATAAATAAATAGATGTACTTGTTCTCCAAGAAGAAATGTATTTTCCCCTCTTCTGTCCCCATATACCCAGACATGTACATAAATTAAAAACAAACATTTTCTACTTTTTTGTGTCAGGGTCTCCCTGTGCAGCACTGACTGGCATGATACTACATCAACCTGCTGGCCTCAAACTTACCGAGATCCTCCTGCCTGTCTCTCCAGAGTGCTGAGATTAAAGGCATAGGTCTCCATGACTAGGTAAAAACAAATCTTAAAAACAAAAGAAAGTCAAAAGGGAAGCCAGAGGTTCTTCCTCCCTCCATTTTATTTTTGTTTTTGTTTTTTTCTTTTTTGGGTTTTTGAACCTGCTGGCCTCAAACTTACCGAGATCCTCCTGCCTATCTCTCCAGAGTGCTGAGATTAAAGGCATAGGTCTCCATGACTAGGTAAAAACAAATCTTAAAAACAAAAGAAAGTCAAAAGGGAAGCCAGAGGTTCTTCCTCCCTCCATTTTAAAGAGAGCATCTCTCTGTGTAGCCCTGGATGTCCTGGAATTCACTGCTGGCCTTGAACTCTCAGAAATCCACCTGTCTTCACCACCACACAGTGAGACCCTGTCTCGAAACAAAACAAAAAATAGGTAAAATGCCAATATAGGCATGATGTCATTGTGTACTGTGTAAAGATTATCCTTGTATTATTCAAATGCTGACTTCTCTGCCCCCATATCTGGTTGCAATCCAGACATGGGCTTTCTAATGATTATTCTAACTATCTCCTGCCTCAATATTGTATACCCATCACCCCCCCCCATTTATTCTCTGATTTGTTAATAAAAGCTAATCAGCCAATGGATCAGCTGAAGAGAGGATAGGGCTGGGCTTCTGATCCCAGCAGGGAAGGGGAGGGGGAGTGTCTTTGGCAAAGGGTCCAGGAGACACCGTGAGAACACACCTGGAGCAGAGAAAGCCAGACCAATACTAAAATACAAGTATCTCAGGGATCAGTTTAGAGTAGTAAAATAGATTAATACTGCTCAGCTATTACACCATAAAGCTACATTAAGTAAATATTATAGTCTGTGTCTCATTTATTTCAGATCTAGTTGGGATAAAGAAAAAAATTAATCACTCTTAAAATTGCTCTGACATGCCACCATGCCCAGCTCCAATCCAAAGGCCAGCCCAAGATCTTATAAACGAAGACAGAAATAGATGGAAAACAGGGATTGCCAGTGACTCAGAACCCTGAGCTCAGGGCAATCAATATGAATGAACAACCCAGGTGGTGAGCACTCCTGGGTCCACCCAGAACACAGCCCTGATGCCAGCCCGATGCCAATGACAACTTTATTGTGCTGGGCTGAGATGCCCGGCAGGTGGAGTCAGCCACCACGCTTGACAGTTTCCATGCTAACCACGGGATGTACGCATTTTGAAGAGTTTGCTAGTGAGTTGTAGGGCATCTTTGAAGGCAGCAGAAAAACAGGAGAAGCATAGGCGAGGTGATGATGAGCTTAAGCATTAGAAAGGCGAATGGGGGCTGGAGAGATGGCTCAGCGGTTAAGAGCACCGACTGCTCTTTCAGAGGTCCTGAGTTCAAATCCCAGGAACCACATGGTGGCTCACAACCATCTGTAATGGGATCTGATGCCCTCTTCTGGTGTGTCTGAAGAGAGTGACAGTGTGCTCATATACATAAAATAAAATAGATCTTTAAAAGGGGGCAGGGTAGTGCTGGAGAGATGGCTCAGTGGCTAAAAGTACATACACACTGATCTTCCAAAGGTCCTGAGTTCAATTCTCAGCACCTACATAGCAGCTCACAACTCTTTTCTGATGTGCAGATGGACATGTAGACACAATACCCATACACATAAAGTGCATAAATAAATAAATAAATCTATAAACAGGGACAAGGAGAGAATGGTGAGTTGCAGAGGCTCCACTGCCCACCTCCAGAACGCCCTTGTCCCAGAGCCAGCCACACTAAACAAGCTCCCTAGGAGACTCAAGAGCTCTCTCTCTCAGTTTTCCTGGCAGGCTCATATTTGAAGTAGACTGGACTATTCTCCCCCCAACCCTGCGCTTTGTCTGATTCTCCTCTAACCCTCAGTACTAGCTGTATTGGTCAGGGTTCTCTAGAGTAACAGAACTGGTAGAATAAATCTCTCTAAATACACAGGGAAAGAGGATTTGTTAGAATGACTTACAGGCTCTGGTCGGACTAATTCAACAATGGCTGGCTGTGAATGCAAAGTCCAAGAATCCAGTAGTTCCTTAGTCGGTGAGGCTGGCTGTTTCAGCTGGGCGTCTGTACAGGCCAGAATCCCGAAGAGGTCGGCTCTAATGCAGTGAAGGAGTGAGATGAGAGCAGGCAGGGGCACAGCAAAGAGCTTCCTTCTCCCGTGTCCTTATATAGGTTTCCTTATATAGAAGGTGTGGCCCGAGTTCCCAACTCAAATGATCTTGATTAAAGGTGTGTCTTCCCACGTCAAATTAAGCAAAATTCCCTCACACTCCTGCCCTCCAATTAGGGGTTTTAATTAATTCTAAATGTAGTCAGACTGACAACCAAGAATAGCGGGCACACTGGCTCTAGTAGTTTTGGACTCACAGGCTTACCGTCTCTCTCCGTTACAAGCCCTGGTGCAAGAGTATAGAAACCTAGGTGTGGAGATCACCTGCCCTCCTTCCCGGAATCCCAACAGGACAGGAGGAAGGCATGGTGCTCAGACTCCCACACACTGAGGGAAGGAGGCTGGGCTCCTGCCAGCCCTCCTTTTCTCCCTTGTTCATCAGGACTGGGTCACCCCTGGGCCACAGGGTTGGAGATTAGCTCCCATGAGAAATATAAACACTATAAACAAATTTTCTATTAAAATAAGTTAGGTTCCCGACCCCCCCCCAAAAAAAAAGGAAAAAATGAAGGAGGAGAAAGAAAAGGCTCGTTGGTCTTAAACTGAATCATTCTCATGTCCTTCTTGCCTTTTTTTTTTTTTTTTCTCTCAGAATAGGTGCCGTTTATGGCCAGTCCCCGGGACCTATGGAGAGTCCCAGTCGAACACAGAGGTGCACACCAAGCCTGTGCCCGCCCTCCTGCACAGGACACCTGACTGCTCTGACGGCACATAGGTTTCTTTCTAGGTCAATACCAATGGGTGGAATGTGTTTCTGTGATGAACTTGGGGTGTGTCCTGACCTTTGCTGTACCATGAACCCTGTGATGATGTCACAGGAGAGCATGGGAACATTTCCTGGATGGGAGTCATGAGTCCATGGGTGCAAACATCTGAAATGATAAAAAAAAGGACATGACCCTCCATAGAGGCCACACTCCTGTCCTCGCTCACAGGAGGTGGGGGGCAGGGAGGTGTCGCTCGTGATGGGATATAAAAGAGAGAAAGAGATATTAGGGAGTGTGGCATGGCGGCGTAGGGGAAGGGGGGGTACCTAGGCGGGCCCATGCCTGGGCACCTCTTCCCCCTGAGGGACCACGCACACACCGACATGGTATAGAATAGAGTTTATTCAGGGAAGAGGATGGGAGTCAGTGGTATAGTGGAGGCAGAGAGAGAGAGAGAGAGAGAGAGAGAGGAGAGGAGAGGAGAGGAGAGGAGAGGAGAGGAGAGGAGAGGAGAGGAGAGGAGAGGAGAGGAGAGGAGAGGAGAGGAGGCCAGCCATGACCACATGGAGAGAGGGGGGAGGGGAAGAGAGCCCAAGAGGGGCAGAGAGGTGAAGAGTGCGATGAGAGAGCAATGAGAGCGAGCGAGGAGGGGCAGGCAGCCCCTTTTATAGTGGGCCAGGCATAAGGTATATGGGGCGGGGCATACCTGGCTATTGCCAGGTAACTGTGGGGTGGAGCTTGGACAGAATGCCAACAGCTCCGCCCCTACTACATTTATAACAGTTGGGGTCTCAGGGCTTCTGCAGCTCACCTGGCTCTCTCGTAAGGGAGGCTTTGGTATCCAGAGCTATGGCAGAAGCTGTCCAGCATGTCTGCTTAGCCTCTTTCTCACCAGAGCCCAGAGGAGTCGGAACCAGAGAAGTCAGCTGCAGTGCCCAGACCACTGCTGAGAGCTGGCTTCCCATTTTGAAACTGTTTATTCTCTACACATCTTCTGTGACTGTGATTTTAAAAACTCACTTAGTTCGTAGATCTAAACGATAAGGTGTATGTCTAAAAGATAAGGACTTCTGAAACAGAAGCACGGTGCCGAGAGTCCACTATTAACGATGAATGAGGCCGGGCAGTGGTGGTGCACGCCTGTAAGACTCTGGGAGACACAGGCAGGTGGATTTCTGAGTTCGAGCCAGCCTGGTCTATAGAGTGAGTTCCAGGACAGCCAGGGCTATACAGAGAAACCCTGTCTCGAAAAACCAAAAAAAAAAAAAAAAAGATAGAGGGTCGTTCCAAGATCTTTTATTTTTGTTTTTGTTTTGTTTTTTTGTTTTTTCGAGACAGGGTTTCTCTGTGGAGCCCTGGCTGTCCTGGAACTCACTTTGTAGATCAGGCTGGCCTCGAACTCAGAAATCCGCCTGCCTCTGCCTCCCAAGTGCTGGGATTACAGGCGTGCGCCACCACCACCCTGCCAAATCAAGCAACTCTTACAGGTTGTCTTCTGACCTTCACACACTCATTAGGACACTGCCTACCTACACAATCCTCAAAGAAATAAACAAATAATTCCAGAAATAGGCAGGGTGCTATATGCCTTTAATCTCAGCACTCCCAAGATCAAGAGTTCGAGTTCGCCCTCAGCTGCTTAGGGAATCTGAGGTGAGCCTGAGCTACCCGACAGCCTGTCTCAAATAAATTAAACCATAAACAAATAAATAAAGTGAAGCCTTTTCCTCCCAGCGCCTCAGCTCAAAATGTTGACTACACGGCTTTACAGATGGTAAAGTTAAGCAGGCGGCTGTCTGTACTGACTGGATACTCAGGCCCAGTTCTTCCTGCTCATGCTGCTATGTAGAAAATGCGAGTTTACATTTTTTTTTTATTTTTAAATATGCACATGTGAATGCATGTGTTGAACGAGGCCAGAAGAGGGAATCCGATCTCCCAGGGTGGTGGTGAGCTACCTGATGTAGGCGCTGGGAACCAGAGAACTCAGATTCTCTGCAGGAGCAGGATGCAGTCACTCTCAAGACCATTGCTCTGGTCCCTAAGGAGAGAACTTTTAACAGGAAAAAATATCTCGTCAATTATGGCCCTATAACTTTTTTTTTTTATCTCTTTTAGAAGTGTCTGGTGACTCACAGATGGCAGTAATGCACGCAGGGTCACCTGTGATTATTCGGGGTGACACACTAACAGGTGTGTCTGACTCCAGGGACCGGCACAAAGTCTCTGATACACTTTGCCCTGGAAACACAGAAAAGAGGCGGGCCACACAGTCAAGGTAGACAGAGAGGGCCTGGTGGTTTCAAGGGAGCCCAAGATGCTCTTGCCCCAAGCAGATCAATAAAAACACCATTCAAGGACTTCATGGCTCATGTCAGCTGGGAAGAGAAACATTAACTACTTTAGTTATCCAAGCCCTGTGGGGATTAAAGTCCGTGATATAAATGGAGGTAAGAGTCTGTACTCGGACTCCACAGTGGTCCAGGAAGCGGCCCTGAGCCACCACCTTTATTAAAGAGTCGTACTTCCTGGAGAGGGTTGTCTTTTAGACTTTAATTGGCTGTAATGTTTGCGGACTCCTCAGGGTAGAAAGAGATTGAGTTCCTTCTGAGTCTCCACAGCCTGTAGACAAGGCCTCTTCACCTGCGGACCATAAAATTCTCTCCAAACAAAGGGAAAAGAACTGACCATTATACTATGAAATCACTTTATTCTAGTTATCTCACAAATTAAAACGTCTCAGAGCTAGATCGGGGGCCTCTCAAACACTTGTCCAGCCCCACATTCTTTATACATCTCAGCTAACATGGCCGTTCTGAAGCAATGAAGCCTCATCTGGCGTTTTACAGGTCCGCTGCCAACTACGGTTTTATTCATTTATCCTCTACAAAAAAGGGAAAACAATTATCATAATCGAAACTAGAAAAAGACCATGATGCATGTGACCCTTAGCCTACATTCCATCCCTCCCCGTTATATAACACCACCCTCCCTTGGTCTTTTTACTACATCGACACTCCCATCTGTTTACATATATACATTATGTATGATAAGCTGGGACCTTCATATGAATTAGAACATGTGATATTTTTCTAAGTTCGGGTCATTTAGGTTAATATATTATACTTTCCAAGACAGTTCATTCTCCTGAACATCTAGTGTTTTTTTTTTTTTTTGTTTTTTTTTTTGTTTGTTTTTTTTTTTTTTTATAGCTGTATTCTATTTTCCGTATGTTTCCCATTTTCGTCGGGGGTGGTTCTGTGCACTGCGTGCTCCGTCGCTGACTGCTGTGCCCAGGCATCTATCTGGCTGCAGTCTGGACTATTGTCCGGTCAAGAACCCCCAGTCTCTATGGTATGTAAAAACATTGTTTTCCACCGCCTATGATTGGTTAACAAAGAGCTGATCAGCCGATTAGCTGGGCAGAGGAGGATAAGGTGGGACTTCTGATCCCAGTCGGGAGGTCTGAGAAAGACGAGCAGAGAAGGGCCCTGAGGAGAGGAAGATGGAGAGGCCGTGTGGGTGGGCCAGGAGGAGCCGCCAGGAGGTCTTGAGAGCAGCCATGGATACCAGCCAGAGACTAAAGGTGTGTGCTAAGGCTAAATCACACCATAACTATAAACATTTTTTTGGGTTTTTTTTTGGTTGTTGTTGTTTTGTTTTTTTCGAGACAGGGTTTCTCTGTGTAGCCCTGGCTGTCCTGGAACTCACTTTGTAGACCAGGCTGGCCTCAAACTCAGAAATCCGCCTGCCTCTGCCTCCCAAGGGCTGGGAATAAAGGCGTGCACCACCACTGTCCAGCCATTTTTTTTTCCAGTAAATAACACAATCTCAGGGGCACAGTGTGATCCAATATCCCGAGTCAATGGGTGGGGTGGCCATGGACTGGACTTCACTTGCTGTGTTCCCCACTGTGCTGTTCCTGACTGGATTATGAGTCGAGATGCATTTGTGTGCTCCAGGCTCCTTTGCTCAAATCTTTTCTTAAGCTCAGGTCAGGTTTGCCAGATTATACAAACACCCAAATACGGGGCGGGGGCAGGGGGAGGAGCTGTGGGGGGCCGACAGAGCTGTGGGGGGAGGGGAGCAGGACAACCAGAAGATGCCAATGCCAGCGTATGTTCACAAAAGTCTTATCCTCAGGTGTAAAGACGCTCCGACGCTCCTCCCCCCACCCCCCGCCCCCAGCTGTCTTTGGCAATGTTGTGAGTTCTTCTTTCTTCCATCCTTCTGCACCCTTTTTCTTTCATCCTTTTAACCCCCTCACCCTAGATAAGATTGAGAAAAGGATGGAGAGGAAGAGGAAAGAGATCCCTGGGTAAAGTCAGGGGTCAGAAATGGGGCGGCGTTATTGTTAGTCACCATCGTCCTGCTGACTGGGCCCTTGAGCTCCTTGGAGCAAGTTTGATGTTTGCTGTCTGTCGGGATATCTAATTTCTACGTTGCGTATGACCACTTAGCAAAATGAGACCGACAGTGTAGGAGATTGATCTGGTGCTGCTTGTAGTCAAATGCTAAATTCTGTTCCCCAACATCTGGTTGCTCCAAGACAGCAGGTTCTCACCTATACCAGCTTTTGCTGTGTAAATCTTGCCCCCCACCCCCAAGTTATCCATGATTGGTTAATAAAGGTGCCCACAGCCTGGGCTGGGCAGAAGAGGGGGTGGAACCAAGGTTTCTGGGCTCGGGGTCTCAGGAGAGTAAGAGGGGAGAGGAAGGCCACGAGCAATGCCTGTCGGAGGAAGAGTGGCTGAGGGGGACATGTCAAGTGACAACTTGGGCCACTGACAGGGAAGTAGACAAAATGGCATAGAGTGCTGATATCTGCCCAGCTCGAGTGCTTTAAGGCTTATAAATATAAAGGTTTTTGCATCTTTTTTTTTTTTTTTTTTTTTTTGGTTTTTTGAGACAGGGTTTCTCTGTGTAGCCCTGGCTGTCCTGGAACTCACTCTGTAGACCAGGCCTGCCTCGAACTCAGAAATCCGCCCGGCGGTTTTTGCATCTTTTATGTGGGAACTATATGATCTAAATGGGATTAAAAAAAAACAAACACAAGCCAGGCAGTGGTGGTGCTCGCCTGTAATCCCAGCACTTGGGAGGCAGAGGCAGGCGGATTTCTGAGTTCGAGGCCAGCCTGGTCTACAGAGTGAGTTCCAGGACAGCCAGGGCTATACAGAGAAACCCTGTCTCGAAAAACAAAAACAACAACAATGACGACAACAACAACAAAAACCCAGAGTAACATTTATCACAATACAACAGCAACAACTTCTTCTGGGGTCCTAGCATTTGTATACCCTCTGAAAAGTCCCCACAATTCCAAACATCACACAATCACAGAAACTTTCCTCAGCTGACAAAAATCATGCCTCTGCTAGAGCATAAAGTGTATCACAGTCAGCTGCTTTAGTCAGTCCCCAGCAGCCCCATATCCCCAAACCTGGGACTAAAACAAAAACACAGTCTTGGGCTGGCGAGATGGCTCAGCGGTTAAGAGCACTGACTGCTCTTCTGAAGGTCCTGAGTTCAAATCCCATAACCATATAGTGGCTCTCAACCATCCATAACAAAATCTGATGCCTTCTTCTGGTGTCTAAAGACAGCTACAGTATACTTATATATAATAATAAATCTTTTTTAAAAAAAACCCAGTCTTATAATATTCCTGTGTTTTTTAAAGAAACCAAAATTCCAATGTTTCACTATACTCCTCTGTAACTTTAATTTTTTCAAACCTATTTTTAAAGATGGTCCTTAAATGCTTTAACCTCCCTTTTAGCCCACCACCCACCAGAGGTAGCAGGAAAGAAAGGATACCGGAGAAGTGGACCTGTTTGGAGAGGTTCTTTGGAGCAACTCCCATCTGTGCTGTCTGGAAACAGGCAGATCTTTTCACAGGTCAGCAGCGGCAGCTTGATCTACTCGCAAACACCTTACAGATACACCAACAGTCCAGTTTGGATAGAGTTGGGACAGCAAGCAGGAATCAGCAGTGGTGGCACTACCTAGCAGAGAGAGCCAGGCCTTAGCCTTGGCTCGAGTCAGCAGGAAGGACCAGAAGGGACACCAGGAAAAGTCCTTGGCTATGCCTTTCTCAGCAAAACGAAGATCAGCGAAGACTCAAGAACAAGCGTGGCACAGCTAGCTGTATAAGCGAGCCTAGCGCAGCCTCCGGCACGGTCTGGTGAGCCCTTTTTTATACTCCCTCCAAACATCACGTGTCCTCCACGGGTCTTGCCTCAGCAAGTGCGTCTGTCTCAGCTGACATCACTCATCTGCCAATCATCCCAGGTCCATGGAAATGGCAGGAAACTGCAGCACACCGCCACAAGTTTTTCGGTGTGTTTCTCTCTATGGAGTACTAAAAACCATGCAGTGGAAGGTGGACCAATACATGCAAAGCAAAGAATCCTTCATCACGTGTCCTTTCATGTGCTTGCTTTAGCGGAACGTCCTTTCACCCGTGTTTACCAGCTAAACATTCCTTCATGAGTCTGCCTTAGTCTTTCACCAGTGTCTGCTCCAGAAAAATGTACCTTCAAGTGTTTGCCCCAGCAAAATGCCATCCAGCTGACATTCCAAAGAACCCTTACGCTTCCACTTCACTTCTCTGTTATAGAAGTTGAACTAGACATAGAGAGAGGACTTGGAGGAGATCAGTCAGAGGGACATCTGGTCTACCTTAGCCCAGCATGGGGTGGCTCCCTCCTAATGGATCTGTGAGAAACAAGGGAGAGAAACTTGGATGCTTGATAAGCACACACCTTCCTCAAAGCAAGAGAAACCAAGGCCTCGGTTTCATTAGCTGGCCTAGGTGTAGCCTGTCCTTCTTATGAACAAAACCTCCACGGAGGAAACATAGAATTCAAGGCCGGGGACTGCTAGGTCCCTTGGCCTTGGGCCTGCACATTTGGTTGTAAGTCAAATGGCATCACATATGAGTCACCCACTCTGTGCCAGATCTTGGAGGTGAGTGGTCTGACCCATAGCACTCTATCCCATCATTCCACCTGATCTATGCTCAGGGAAACTGGATGCCCAGGGAGCGTTCATTCATGGACTCTCATCACTCCCTACCGTGAGCTACATCACTCAAGGGGTCCTATGAGGTCATGACGGTAGATAGCACTGAGGGTCACCCCAGCTGCACTGCAGTGTGGACAGATGGCCCCTCCTCCGAGGGCTGGGAGCAGGCCTGTGGGCTGTTTCTTCAGGAGGTACTTCCATGCTCTTCCCCCAAGGATGATCAGCCTTTTCTTCAGCTTCAGGACATGCATCTATGTCACCAGTCCAGCCTGGAAATGGAGGGAGAGGCCAGGAGAGACCAGAGCCAACTTGGGCAGTTCAGTACTGGGTTTCCACGTTGCTTACCTTCCTCATTTGCTTGTTCTCTCAGGGCTCCATGGCCATCAGATAGTACCTCCCAGTCACCTATCTGCCTCACTGCCTCTTGGGGTCCCTGACTCTCCTGATGTCACGATTTCAACAGTTGCCTCTGACGACTCCTCCTCAGACCTTACAGTTGTACCGACGGTCTCCTGTGCTGTTTCTCCAGCCCCCAGGAGCTGGTCCAGGTTCTCAGTCCCCTAAGCCATAGCATCTTTATGGATTTCTCTTCTGCAGCACACCAAAAACCTTCTGGGTTAGTTCACTGAACCTGGAGGCTGAGGTGTATGGCACTGGGTTGGAGAGAGGGGTAGACCATGCCCCAGGAGAGATCCGGGACTCAGCTTGCTAAGGCCAGCTCTGGGATCTAAGAAAGGACCAGGTGAGCCACCATGGTGAGTCTGTGGAAGAAACTGATGGGCAGAGCCCAGGGAAAGTCGATGAGGGTCGAGGAGGAGTTCAACCAATGGTGGGGGGTGGGGGTGGGGGTGTCTGAGTATGGGTCTCAGTCAACTGGCAGACTAAGGACCCTAGGACAGGACCAGGTGAGCCAATGCCAGGCTAAAGTAGCCACCCTGTGTCCACCCACCCTGTGACATCTCACTGTGTGGTGACCCATGTGCTGGGACAAAATTCTTCTGGTAATTCCTGCCCTAGCTGAGATTTGTAACAAGGGCCGCCTGGAGACCTCTGAGTACTTCCTGACCATTTTGGGCCCAACTGAATTATTTGAGGATTGGAGAAGCCTGTGTTCCCAGGGAGATAACGAGAGTGCTGGGGTGGAGCTCTGTGAGGACACCGAGGGAAGGCAGGCAGCAGGCGCCCGCCCTGTGTGTGGACTGCCTTCTCTTGGGCCAGGCCATTTCACTTCTGACTGTAAGAGGGTCCCAGAAAAGTCTTCCTGAATTGTGTGTGTGTCTGTGTGTGTGTGTGTGTGTGTGTGTGTGTGTGTGTGTGTTTGTAGACTGCAGAGCCAGCTCCCAATCACACAGTTATGTTCCTATTCTATCAGTGAGATCAAGGGGTCCCTCCAAACTATGACTGCAAGGGGCTGGACAGGAGAAAAGCCTGAGAATGATCGGAAATAGGTGGTACAGTGTCCTTGTCACTGTCCTTGAGACAGCTCAGCAGGGAGGAAGAATGCCCCAAATAGATAGATCCCCCTTAGGTGACAGGACAGAGCCCTATGGGACCTCTCCCAGAGTAGAGCTGCTGGCTCCTCCTACCAGCCCCGCCCTCTACCTGGCTCCTCCCACAAGCTCCACCCTCTACCTGGCTCCTCCTACCAGCCTCACCCTCTACCCGGCTCCTGGGGTCTCTGCTGGCTACTCAGGCTTCCACTTCTCCAACAAATCACTTGTGGAGGCCGGTTGCTTCTCTCTTTGGGTCTGGGTCTCCTCAGGGGGAGAATGTGACTGAAAACCCTTTATCTCTCCCGGGACTGAAAAGGGCAAGGAACCAGCGGTCTCTTCCAGATCGCAGAGCGCAGTGTCTGCAGCAATGTAGGGCCCTGGCAGACTACACCTCCTCCCCCAGCCCTACTCTTCCCCGCTCCCCCCCCCCCACACCCATCCATGCTGCGCACTTCCTTCCGCCGTGTTTATCAAGGGTCAAGGACAAGGTCAGACTGTCTGGGGAGAGCGAGCAAAAGATCCCAATTGTGCAATGGAATTTCACACGGCCTTTAGGAATGGGAAGAAAGACCCCGGGGAAGACAACGCGGACGTAACATTAAGTGTGAAGTCAGGATCTGGAGCCTCAGGTGTGTGACATAAACAAGAACATTCTTTTGAGTGGGAAATATGCCACCAGAGTCCTTATCACCATGCAGCAATTGCGGCTTTTGATCTTATATGCTTTGCAAACTTCCGAGTCTAGTAGCGTGCCCAGGTTTTACTGTTATAGCCGGGGGTGGGGTGGGAGGCCTTGACTCTGAAATCTCAGAACTATTCTGTTTAAAAAAAAACAAACAAACATATTTTGTCGCGGGGTGGGGACTCTCTCAGAACCAGGAACAAACTAAAGAAAAGAATGCTTATCCACCGGGAAAAACTGTAAAGTCCCCACAGGAAGCACGGGCCACCAGTTTCCTGCCCCTGAGAACTCGCGGGAGCAGAGCAGACACTGCAATCTGTATCCAGCTCCCTAGAGGGAGGTGTAACTTGGAGCCCAGGTTCAGCTTGCAAGGGACCTGGTGCTTCTCGGGGACAGCTGGCCGCCTGGGGGCACGAGAGGACCCGTAGCTAGGAAGAGGTCCTCTTTGTCCCCGACAGCCAGCACGCGGCCGGCAGTGTACACTTCCAGACGCTCTGAGGGATGGGAGGAGTGGCCTCGGCACTAGAGGAAGAACACACACACACACACACACACACACACACACACACACGCCCCCAAGTACACACTCGCTTTCCCTCTCCTGACTTTAGTAGTCTCCCATCCGGTCCTTCGTGGGAAGGGACTGTGGTCAAGGGCGGCGGCAGGGGAGAGGGCGGGGGGGGGGTGCGGAGGGAGGTGGGGGGGGTGGGCGGGGGGTGGTGGTGGGCGGGGGGTGGTGTGTGGGGAAACAAGACACAAGGGGCAGAGCCTCAGGCAACGCGAGCTACCGACCCCGCATTGAGTTTGCAGATGAGTCCTCCCCCCCCCCCGCACCCGCCCCCCCGCAGTGAAACCTGGATCCTGGTCCTGGTAGGTGGGCTTGGTCCAGGTTGGAAGTGGGAACTGAGGCAGATGGGGCACCCCGGGAGTCTTTAGTCCCAGATGGAAGGGACTGAGAGGTCTTTCTTCGGGTTCAGCCTGGTGCCCTCTAACCCCTTCTTTCCAGTGCTGCTTGGGTGCGGTCGGTTTATACCTACTTGGTTGCCTTTTCTCCCCACCCCATTTATCTGTCTGTCCGTGCGTCCGTCCATCTGTTCATCATTTGTGTGCGAGGTTGCGCTGCATGCGCACATCCCACAGAGGACAACTTACAGAAGGGTCTCTCCTCCCACTCTGTGGGTCCCTGGGATAGAATTCAAGTCACCAGCTTTTCAGCAAATGCCTCTACCCCCTGAGCTACCTTGCCCGACCTCAGTTTGTCACCGTGTGCTAACGTAGCCTTCCTCGCCCCTCTTACTCAGATAGACAAGTTTGTGCTGCTGAGGAGGAAAGGATGAGTGAGGCCCAGCCTGTCCTCAGAGGCAAGATTTTCCTGCCTTGCACTCCCAAACATCATCGGGAACAGCTGGCCTGGAGCTTACGAGGTAGCCCCAGGCTATCCTCAAACCTGTGGAGATCTGACTGCTTCTGTTTCTCTGGTCCTGGGATAAATGTCTACCCCACCGCACCTGACTCCAGTCTGGTTTGGTTTTGCTTAATGAGCATGTGCAGTTGGGGTACACTTTAGCTCTACAGTGTCTGCCTAGCGTGTCCTTGATTCTGGGTCCTCAGCACTTCAGGAAACAAAACATCTCGTTTATCTTGTTTATGACTAGTTTACCTCTGAGGGTCACAAGGCAATCCCAAGGGCCCCAAAGAGTCCCCTCCCCCTCCAGAACAGAGCAGTGACTCCTGCAGTGATGCGACCACTTGTACTCACTGTTAAATTGCTTTGTCCCTCTTCCATGACGGCTGTAACAAATGACCTTAGACCTCCTGGCGAAGCACAGACACCTTGTTCTCTTATGCTCTGGGCATGGCTGACAGCGGGGTGTCATCAGGCTCTCCCAAGATAGGGTCCCCAGGAGTCTTTACCCCCAGCCTCTTTGCATGCTAAGCATTTGGGGATTAAGACCAGGGCATCAAGGCCAACTTGTCTAAATAAATAGGAAACACTAGTTCCGGTGAAGAAGGAAGTCACTACTGATCCTACCCCTGGGAAACATGACTGAAAGGGTGGCCAGATGTTCCAGAGCGTCAGAGATGTCTCAGGAAAACACAGGGCATTGTGTCTGTATAGATGCGGGAATAGATGGCTATGGGTTGTTCATTTGTTTGGTTGGTTTTTGAGACAGGATGTCACTGTGTAGTCCTGGCCTTCCTGGCTCTGTAGACCAGGCTGGCCTCAAATTCAGAAATCTGCCTGCCTCTGCCTCCCGAATGCTGAAACTAAAGGGCATGCATCACCACTGCCCAGCTAGATGTGGATTTTAAATTATGAACTGGGGCCAGAGAGATGGCTCAGTGGTTAAGAGTATTGACTGCTCTTCCAGAGGTCCTGAGTTCAATTCCCAGCAACCACATGGTGGCTCACAGCCATCTGTAATGGGATCCGATGCCCTCTTCTGGTATCTGAAGACAGCTACAGTATACTCATATAAGCGAAATAAATAAATCTTTTAAAAAATAATAAATTATGAATGGAAATAATATAGGATTGTAAGTGAAGTTGGTGAGGGGAAGATGGAGCCAAGAAATCAATTTCTCTAGCATGGATCCAAAAAGTGATGTTAAGAGAAAATAGACAAGAAAGAGGAGCAGATAGATTCTACTCTCCATGTGCCATGAACAGCCACCAGGGCACCAGCCACAGACGGACACACAGCAATATCACATGTCACACACACATAGATACCCACACACCACATACAGAAAACAACATGCAAACAATGTACGCAGCACATACAAACACATAACAATGCACTCAAACTACATACAAATCACAGACATACATGGAAAATAGATACATACAGATAGACACAGACACCTACCTACCACAATACAAAATACATGGTTGCACTCACTACACACAAACCACACTCACCACTTGGACATACTCATCAACTAGATACACAAAAATACAAATACATGTCATAAATATATATATGTATATATACATACATATATATACACATATATAATATATACATATACATACACACACGTGTATATATATATATATTATACACACATATATATATACAGGCACACACAGAAAAATATCCCCAAATTTGATAAGAAAATTGTTAGATTAAAAGGGGGAAACGGGGGCTGGAGACATGGCTCAGTGGTTAAGAGCACTGACTGCTCTTCCAATGGTCCTGAGTTCAAATCCCAGCAACCACATGGTGACTCACTACCATCTGTAATGGGATCTGACACCCCTTCTGGGGTGTCTGAAGACAGTTACAGTGTACTTACATATAATAAATAAATACATCTTTTAAAAAAATGGGGGGCGGCCAAGGAGATGACCAGTGATTAGGGCACTTGCCACCAAGCCTGGAGAACAGACTACAGTCCCCAGTTTCCCCACGAGAGGAGAGGAGAGCCAACTCAGTTGGCCTCTGACTTCTGTAGGCTTGGCAGGGCACACGTTACCCCCACCCACCCAAATATAAATAAATAAGATGCAAAATAAATCAGAAAAAAATGTACACTCCTTTTGCTCTTTTGGGTTTTGCTTTGTGTTTTCTGCTTGGTTTTGAGACAAGGTCTCAGTGTAGTTCAGGCTAGGCTCTGGTTTAGTTGGTAATAGCTTTGAATTCTTAATCCTCCTGTCTCTACTTTCCCTCTCAAGTATGCTAGGATAAAGACAAATCTGAGACCGTGAAAAAGATACATTGTGTCCCCGCCAGAAGCTAAAGCTCAAGTCTTAACCATCAGCACCTGGGCTCCGTGGCCTTATTTGGAAGCAGCCTTTGCTGACGTGGTCAAGCTAAGATATGGAGGCTGAGTTACAGTGGGTCCTGAGACCAGCACTTGGTGTCCTTATAAGGAGAAGGGGACTGGGACACAGAGACAGAGGAACAGGAGAGAATGCCTTGTGACCAGAGAGGCAGAGAGTAAAGTGACACAGACCCTCCGCTAAGGGATGCTGAGGCTGCTGGCGGACTCCAGGGTTCTGCCACTCCCTCGCTTGGACTTCCGGCCTCTGGGTCTTATAGGGTGGAGGCATAGTGCCCAGTCTGCTAGGAAATCAATCTAGGAGAGATGGGGGAGGGGGAGGGTTGTCACAAAATCAGACTGATGTGGGAAACCAGAGTGTAAAGAATGGGGTGAAGTTTCAAATCTAGCCTAAGCCACCATCTTTCTTTTTTATTATTATTTTTTAAATTTTTTAAAGATTTATTTATTATTATATGTGTAAATACACTGTAGCTGTCTTCAGACACTCCAGAAGAGGGCATCAGATCCCATTACAGATGGCTGTGAGCCACCATGTGGTTGCTGGGATTTGAACTCAGGACCTTCAGAAGAGCAGTCCGTGCTCTTAACCACTGAGCCATCTCTCCAGCCCCAGCCACCATCTTTCAAGCCTGAGTGTGGAACTAAAGGGAAAAAAACCCACAGGGCACCAGGAAGTATGCCCTCACAAATTTGTTCTGAAAAAAAAAAAAAAAAGAAGAAGAAGAAAAGAAAGGAAAACAAAGGGAGTTTAGTGCGGGTAGCAACGGAACTAGAAAAGCCAGTGAGTGACACATGCGCAGAGTTCATGTCCCTGATGAGACCTCAGTCCCAGCTAGAAAGGGTTCACGAACGAATGCAAAGTGGTCCTGAAGAGGTAATACTCCAGACAGGATCTGGCTACTGTAGCACAGGCTGCCCTTGAACTCCAGATCCTTCTGCCTCTGCCTCAGCCTTCCTGAGACCTGGGAGTAGGAGTGTGCACCACTAGGCTCAGCAAGGTATTTTAAAACTCGGAGGGAAAGGAAAACGAAGAAGGAGGCAGTGAGTAAATGATAAGATTTTTGCAGAGAGCCCTGGAGGGTTGTGGGATGACAGCATACAAGGATGGCCCAGCTTGTGAGGCGGACAAACAGGAAGTGTAGATCATGGGTCTGCAGGGTGTGAAAGTCACACAGCCATCTCTCTGCTTTCTCTCTGGCACCCTGAATAAAAGGCTCCGGGATTTCTGGTACATTTATACCGGGAAAATAAGAGGTAGGTTTGGAAGATGAGCAAGTATTGAGTAAGTATATAGTAGACTTAAATTTCAGTTCTTAGAGTGTACTCTAAGTCGGATGACTTTGACCCGTGTCTTTTTTTTGGGGGGAGGGGGAGGGTGGTAGGAAATAATTATGCAAGAGGTCGGGAATGTGCATTAGTCGGTAGAGTGCTTGCCTAGAATGCATGAAGACTCGGGTTCCGCCTCAGGGCCGCATAAACTGGGTGTGGTGGCGTGTACCTGTCACCCGACCCTCGGGAGGCTGAAGTAGAAAAACCAGGCATCCGAAGCCATCCTCAGCTACATAGCAAATTCCAGAGCAGTCTGAGCTATGACATGACGCCCTGTCTCAAAAAAGTAGGGGGGCTGGGAGAAGGCGAGGTTGGTAAAGTGCTTACTTTGCAAATCCAAGGACATGAGCCTAATCACCAGAACACAGGTAAGAGGGGAGTCAGAGAAAAGTGGGTCCCCAGGGCTCGAAGGTCAGCCAGTGTACCTGTTTGGTAAGTTTCAAGCTAATGAGAGAACCTATCTCCAAAAATAAATACGAAGGTGGACGGTGTTTGAGGAACAATACCAGAGGTGGTTGTCTTACTTGGGGGCTTCTATTGCCAAGAAGAGACACCATGACCGTGGAAACTCTGACAAAAGAAAACATTTAACTGGGACCGGCTCACAGTTTCAGATGGTTAGTCCATTGTCATCACGGCAGGAAGCACGGCAGCGCACAGGCAGACACGGTGCTGGAGGAGCCGAGAGCGCTACATCTTGATCTGCAGGCAGCAGAAGGAGACCGGGTGCTACACTCAGTGTAACTTGAACATAGGAGACCCCAAAGCTGCCTCCCACAGTGACACACGTCCTCCAACAAGGCCGCACCTCCTAACGGTCCCATTCCCTAGGGGCCAAGCATTCAAACACGTGGGTTTTCGGTTTTTAGACTTGACCCTGGGCTACCAGAACACCCCCCACCCCCAGACAGGGTTTCTCTGTGTGGTCCTGACTGTCCTGGAACTCACTCTGTAGACCAGGCTGGCCTCAAACTCAGAAATCCACCTGCCTCTGCCTCCCAAGTGCTGGGATTACAGGCATGCGCCACCACACCCAGCCCAGAACACCACTTATGATGAGATGAAATGCAGGAGCACTGGTCTTGGCTCCTTGCTGCTGGGGTGCTGTGCTCCTGGGATGCCCCAACACCACTCAGGGGAGGCGAAACACACCCTAAGATAGGGGTCCCAGCCCATGTTTCTCTGGGTAAGAAACAGTGGGGACTATCTTGGAGGCTGTGGTTCTCACATTCCTGGCTCTGTATATGAAGGCCTCCCCTGCAGTGGTCTTTGATGGAGGAGACAGTCCTTGCTTGGCTGAGAATACATATCACTTACTCAGGGTGAACCAGAGGTTAACTCCCCTTTGCAGGAAGATACAGCTCATTAGCAGGGAGAACTCTTGGCTCTATGCTACATGACTGGTTGTCCCAGTCCTCTTAGTGGGGTGTCGTGGTCACATGCTCCAGGACAGGAAGCTGGTCAGGAACTAGTTGCAACTCCTTCTGTTCTCAATGATGATTTTTTTTTTTTTATCATGAGTTTTGTTGGGGTTCTGAACGTTGCTACTACCTTACCAGTTCTTTTTGTTTTGTTTTGTTTGTTTGTTTTTGTTTTTGGAAACAGGGTTTCTCTGTGTAGCCCTGGCTGTCCAGGAACTCACTCTGTAGAGAAGGCTGGCCTTGAACTCAGAAATCTGCCTGCCTCACCTTACTAGTTCTTCTGTCCACTGCCCCACACATAGCTCTGTGGGGGCCATTACTATTCAAACCACCAGGCTGTCCTCTGACACCTCTTACACACATGTACCTGCGTATGCTCTATCTCTCTCTCTTTCTCTCTCTCTCTCTCTCTCTCTCTCTCTCTCACACACACACACACACACACACATGCACATATACACTCACAGACAGACAGGCACACACAGACACAGAGAGAGCAAGAGATACAGGGAGGGGAAATGCACAGGCACCTGCACCTGCCTACGAACACATATAGAAAAAAAAAAGAAAAGAAAAGAGAGAAAAAAATTATTAACCTGGACACTGGGAACAGCCAAAGTTTGTTCAGGTGTGCTAAACCACAGAGAGCTAACAGTAGAAAGTTAAGGTGCTGACTTCCAGGCCACCTCAGAAACCAAACATAATCAACCCAATGGAGTACAGTGAAGGTAAGTCTAAAAACCAAACCAAACCGAGACAAAAAAGAAAAGAAAAGAAAAGAAAAGAAAAAAAAGTGTAATTCATGGTGACCAGGTTTCCCACAGAGCAGGATTGATGTTAGAGGTAGAATTTTCAATGCTGGCCGATAACTTTTCACCTGAGTTATCAAACCAGAACAGGAAGCAGGAAGGAGGCGGCGGGAACTACTTCCTTATCTTTTCCAGTGGAAAGTCTGTTGACCTATGAGTGCTTAGTGGAACAGCGTAGGGTGAAGTGATGTGGGGTTAGACCCTAGGGGTGATGCCGTGCAGAGCTGAAGAGAGGGGGCAGCTAATGTCCATTGACAATGTTGAGGACTTATTAGCCTGTTTGAACATAGACATGTAAAATCCCAGTTAAAAAAGCACAAGTACATTCTAGTCTGCTCAATCATGAGTGTCTTAGGGTTTTAGTGCTGTGAGCAGACACCATGACCAAGGCAGCTCTTATTCTGGCAACATTTAATTGACTCTGACTTACAGGTTCAGAGGTTCAGTCCATTATCATCAAGGCAGGAACATGGCGGCATCCAGGCAGACATGGTGCAGGAGGAGCTGAGAGTTCTCCACCTTCATCTGAAGGTTTTTAGAATAATATTGACTTCAAGGCAGCTACGATGAGGGTCTTAAAGGTCACCCCCACAGTGACACACCTACTCCAACCAGGCCACACCCACTCCAACCAGGCCACACCCACTCCAACCAGGCCACACCTACTCCAACAAGGCCACACCCACTCCAACAAGACCACACCTCCTAATAGTGTCACTCCCTGGACCAAGCATATTTAAACCATCACAATGAGGCTCAGTTTCAGACCCCAGCACCCATGCCAGGCTCCTTACAAACACCTAGAACTCCAGCTCAAAGGATTTAACGCCCTCTTCTGGTCTCCACGGGCATCCAAACGCACTTGTGCTCATACACTCTTCCAGACACATAAATAAAATAAAAAAATCTTGAACGACAGTTGCACAGGTGCGTGAGAGTGGTGTTTACTACATTGGATGATCTACGCCTGTGATAAAGTAACCAGCAATTTGATGACTAGAAGCTGGCCCCGTGGGTAGCTACCTGGACAGCTCCTTGGTAAGTTGAGTCCTGTGCCAGTAGAAGCTCTTCAGGAAATGCTGGTTCAATCACTGATCCAATTTGAGGAGGAAAAAAAAAATCAAAGAAAGCAAAAATCTTTCTACCATTCTGAAAAATGTATTTTCAAAATTGGATGGGTCCCTGACCTGTAATATACGTCTTTGGCAAACATCCCATGAAAATAAAATGAAGTCGACATTTAAAATACAAACAGCTGGCCAGGTGGTGGTGGCGCGCGCCTTTAATCCCAGCACTTGGGAGGCAGAGGCAGGCGGATCTCTGAGTTCAAGGCCAGCCTGGTCTACAGAGTGAGTTCCAGGACAGCCAGGGCTACACAGAGAAACCCTCTCTCGAAAAACAAAACAAAAAACAAACAAACAAAAAATACAAACAGCTGGGCAGTGGTGGCGCACGCCTTTAAGCCCAGCACTTGGGAGGCAGAGGCAGACAGAATTCTGAGTTCGAGGCCAGCCTGGTCTACAGAGTGAGTTTCAGAACAGTCAGGGCTACACAGAGAAACCCTGTCTTGAAAACAAACAAACAAACAAACAAACAGACAGACAGACAATCAAAAAAACCCAAACATCAAAGAAGTTCAGGGGAAAAACCTGAGAACAGCCCTGTGATGTTGAGGAACGCAGAAACTGATCTAATAAAAGGCTCTGGGACACACGAGTCCTTAACTAAGTGCAGGCTCTGAACGAGAACAGAAACAGGAGGTGACATCGTGGATCCTGGCTACTGAAGCTCTATTTGAGATTGCAGGGGACAGCAGCTTGGACCTGGCTGTGTCCCCGTGGCCTTGGCCTTAACATGTCGTCACCAAGGGTGAGTGTATCCAGAGAGGTGGGGCTGCCTGACCCAAGGACAGATGCCGAGTGACAAGCCCACTGTGGAAGGAGGTGACGCCTTCAGAGAGAAAGGCTCCAGCGAGTCTGTGACCTGGAATCCACAGTCACTTGTTACGTTGGTACCTATGCCAACCTTTCCCCCCAGGGCACCTCCTCATCACAGATAATGAAGATGCTGCCAGCAACTGTGCCCGTGGGCATTCCATCGTGGGCAAGTATGTTAAGCACACTGCAGCTGTCTTCAGACGCCCCAGGAGAGGGCGTCAGATCTCATTACGGATGGTTGTGAGCACCATGTGGTTGCTGGGATTTGAACTCAGGACCTTTGGAAGAGCAGTCAGTGCTCTTAACAGCTGAGCCATCTCTCCAGTCCTTGTATCTGGGACATCTTGCGAGGAGTCTGATCCTTCCATTCTTGCCCTCTCTCTTCTTTTTGTTTTCTTTCTATATGTGTTTGTGTGCAGGTGTAGGTGCACGCTTGTGTGTGTGCGTGGGAGGGAGTGTATGTGTGCATGAATGTGCGTATGTGTGTTGTGAGCTTATGCAGGTACTTGTATGTAAGGGGTGTCAGGGGACAACTCTGGTAACTGCCTTCTCTCTGTCTCATACACACACACACACACACACACACACACACACACGATGAACGAATGAATGAGTGAATGAATGAAATATAAAACCAAATAAGCAAAACCAACAGAGGAGAAGTCAAGATCTGGTTATAGATATAGTAGTCAAATTCCACCCCTAGAGATCGCAAGAGTTCTTTTTATTTAAAACAAATGAACTAAAAAAAAAAAAAAAAAAAAAAAAAAAAAAAACGAAACAAAAAAATAACCTTTTTTTTTTTTCCCCCAAATACTCTCTTACTGGCTGGCTTCCCAGGCTGGCTTGGAACTTGCCATCTTTGTGCCTTGGCCTCTTAATGCCAAGATTATGGTAGTGTGTCATTGTGCCTGGCTTGAAATCACAAGAGCTCAAGTGAGCAACAGGCTGGAGACGTGCCTCCTCCTTTCTGATAGGCGTGGGCGCTCACAGTCAGGCTCCGCAAGACTAAGACGACGAAGACGACGAGAGACCTTGACTGAGACGAACAATCCGGGCCCCACACTTGCACCTCTAGCAGTTGGCAAACTGGAGCAGGAATATCAACTTAAAACGCTTAGCTGGGCTGGGGAGATGGCTCAGCGGTTAAGAGCACTGATGGCTCTGAGTTCAAATCTCAGCAACCATGTGGTGACTCACAACTTCTGTAATGAAATCTGACACCCTCTTCCGGTGCATCTGAAGACAGAAGCAATGTACTTAGGTATAGTAAATAAATCTTTAAGCCGGTCCTGAATTCAAATTCCCAGCAACCACGTGATGGCTCACAACCATCAATCAATACAGCTACAGTGCACTCATATACATAACCTAAGGAGGTGGTGGTGCACGCCTCAAATCCCAGCACTTGGGAGGTAGAGGCAGATGAATTTCTGAGTTCGAGGCCAGCTTGGTCTACAGAGTGAGTTCCAGGACAGAGAAACCCTGTCTCGAAAAAAAAACAAAAATAAATAAATAAGTAAGTAAGTAAATATTAAAAAAAAAAACAAAAAAAAAAAAAAAAAACACCAGTTAGCTACTGTTTTAGTTAGGGTGTCTATAGCTATGGTGAAGACCATGACCAAGCATAGCTTGGGGAAGAAATGGTTTACTACATTTCCATATACCAGTCCATCACCGAGGGGAGTCAGGACAGGAACATGGAGGCGGGAACCGAAACAGAAGCCGCGGAAGAGCCCTGCTTACTGGCTTGCTCCTAGTCAAGCCGCGGAGGAGCCCTGCTTACTGGCTTGCTCCTTATCGATTGCTCGGTCCACCCAGGAGCACGAGGTAACTAGGTAACTGCCCAGGGAACTTAGGAAGCATGCTCTGGGAGGAAGCCGCTCGTGCCTGAGGCAGAGGTCCCAGTCTCCGAAGAAGGGCTCTCTGAGGAGCCTGGTGACAGAGAGGAGGCCAAGATGGAGGGAGGGGAGAGAGAGAAGCATGGCGTTGTATGTGTAGGGTCACCTGATCTCACTCCTAGCAACTGGAACGGAGCCTGGAAAGGAGTTCTCGGCGCCTTATGTATGTGGAGGTCTGGGAAGGCTAGGCTTGCGGGGAAGGAGGGCTGTCCAGAGGGAGCGGTCGACGTGGACCTCAGCCGGTGCAGCAAGGGCTTTGGGAAGCAGCCCCCTGAGGGCACGTTTAGAAAGGAGACTTCAGAAAGTGTAGAGTAGGTCATCCGGCACACAGGGCTCATTCCACACTCACGGGCTGGGGTGCTAGTCAGTGAAGCCCTCTCGGGACACTGGCTGTGATAGCCATCACTCCTCCCTATGCTGCAGGGGCTTCCTGCCAGCCCCTGATGCCCACCAGCCCCACCTAGCCCCGTCCAGCGCCCCCTAGACCCGTGTCCATCTGTCTACACCTGTCTAGTCAAGGATGCCTCTGCAAAACCCGGAGGTGCAGCTCTTCTCCAGAGCTGTGCTGTGGACCATACAAGTTCTGGGTGTGGCTGCGGTTTGGAGGAAAGAGAGCCGCCCAGAGTGCTATACCAGAAGATGCTGGAAAGAGTAGGTCCAGCTAGGGCCCAGTCTCATCTGAGGGGGGCAGCGCTGCTGCTCTCCTTGCAAAGTGTTTCTCTGTGCCTTTCCCACACAGCTGCACAATGGCATCTCAGCTCACATTGCTAAGATGGGCATTTTACAGAGCGGTCCCGCTAGCCAGCGGGTCGAGATGTTTGTTCTCTACCGTAAGAAACAGGAGCCCTGGTCCAATAAGGACGGAGATTTGGGACTTCTAGTCTAGCTCTGTCCTGGTTAGTGCCAACCAGCACCCTGAGGTGACCAGGAGGTGTCAAGCTTAGAGCATGTGATGACAGAGACCACCCAGGGAAGAAGAGGACCTCAAACTCACAGAGAACATCTGCTTCTGCCTCCGAGTTCTGGGACTAAGGGTATGTGCATAATCGTAGCTGGCTTTCTCTTTTTGAGGCAGGGCCTCACGGTATAGTCCAGGAGAGTTTAGAATTCACTATGTAGCCTGCGGAGCACTAAGATTAGAAGTACAACCCACCACACCCAGCGGTGGCTTGGCTTTTGGCTTGTTTTCCCGAACTCCTGGACTGAGACAGTCATGAGCTCTGCCCAGTGACTCACCCGGGCTGCTGTGTAGTTAGGAGTCACTCAGCAGGAGACAGGAAGGGGGAGAAACCTGGTCCCTTTTTATGTAGAAGCAAACAGACTGAGCGGGGCCGGAAGGGCCCGAGGCTGCTCAGGGGAAGGAAGGAAGCAGGTGTGGGAATGGGTTGGTTGGCAGGCTTCAGCTCCCCCTTGTCAGAAGTAAATCCCAGAGGACTTAGAGGCACACTGGACGGTTCAGGGCTGCCCACACCCCGCCCTACCCACACTTTGGGCTAACCTCGTTGCACTTTTGTATTGCTATCTGTGCAGAACAGGAACCCCAAGCTTGAGTGAGCGTCACAAACTTAAAACTATCTTTCCACAGCGCTTAACTCCGAGTGAGAGTTCGCTGAAGGGAAGGGCTGGAGAGCGTTTGCTGCTCTTCCAGAGCACCAGGGTTCAAGTCCCAGCGCCCACGGGGCGGTGGCTCACACCTTCAGTACCTTCACCCCGGGAATCTAGTGATGCCCGCCCTCTCGGCCTGGGCCTCCACCGGCAGAGGCATGCACGCGGCACACAGACAGATGTGGGCAAAACACCCCCACACATAAAAGATTATAAAAACGTAAAAGTTCACTGAGATCCTCCTGCCTCTGCCTTTACCTCTGCCTCTGCCTCAGAGTATTGGGATCAAGGAATGTGGTGCTACTCCTGTCCCCCAACTTTCTTTTAAAACTGATTTGTTTTTAAATGTGTATGTATGTGTGTAACTTTATTTTTTTCAAATCTTTTTTTTTTTTGGTTTTTCGAGACAGGGTTTCTCTGTGTAGCCCTGACTGTCCTGGAACTCACTCTGTAGACCAGGCTGGCCTCAACCTCAGAAATCTGCCTGCCTCTGCCTCCCAGAGTGCTGGGATTTTAGTGATGGTTTTTAAATACTTTAACCTTCCTTGTAACCCCCCACCACCGCCCACCAGTGGTAGTGAAAAGGAAAGGATGGGGGGGGCGGAAGGGGTGTGCGGAGGGGGGCAGTGGACCTGTTTAGGAAGGTTCTTTGGAGCAACCTTCTGTGCTGGAATTCAGCAGTTCTGCTCACAGGTTAGCAGCAGCAGCAGCAGCAGCTCGATCCACTCGCAGACACCTCACGGACGCACCAACAGTCCAGTTCAGTAGAGTTCGGTTAGCAACAGCGGTGACAGGACCTAGCGGAGACCAGCAGGCCCCCGCAGGCCTCCCGCACTCTGGAGTGCTGACAAATGCCGCTCAACTGTGCAATGTGAGGTGAACCAACGCACGCGTGTTGCTAGCAAAGACTCCTTCATCACGTGTCCCTCTCGTGCTTGCTTAGCAGAGCATCCTGTGTCTGCTTCAGCGGAACGCTCCTTCACGGCTCTGCCTTAGCCTTTCACTGGTGTCGGTGTCCACTTTAACGAAGCATTGCTTCACGTGTCAGCCACCCTTAAGTTTTCCACGTGAGTGTGTGTGTGTGTGTGGGGGGGGGAGTATGAGTACGGGTACCTTGGGCAGCCAGAGGCACTGGATCCCCGGAGTTGCAGGCAGCCATGAGCTGCTCACCTTGGCTCCCTGCAAGCACAGGACAAACTCCCCCCCACCCCCCGCGCCCCCCCCCCCCAGCCACCACCACTGCAGTCTTTTCCCATCCTTCTCGTCAGGTGCTGGACAGGTTTGGATATCAAAACTGGATTGTTCTTACAGAACAATTTGAGATTTTCTCATTTTACAATTTTTGGATGGATCTGTGTTAGGTTGTCCATACCTCTTCAGTTTCAACAAGTAGCACAAAGCCCAGTGTGCCAATATATGTGGTCGTTTTAACGAAGGGACCCCCAATAGGTTCGTATATTTGAAAGCTTGGTCCTTAGTAGGTGGAGCTGTTTGGGAAGGATTAAAAGGTGTGTCCCTGGGGTTGGGCTTTGAGGTTTCAAAAGGTTTCACAACTCACTGCCTCCTGCTTGGGGGTCAGAAGTAAGGGCTCAGTTACTGCTCCAGTGCTATTTCTGCCTGTCTGCTGTCTGTTCCCACCGTGATGGTCACGGACCCACTCTCTGAAAGGGTAATCAAACCCCCAGTTAAACGCTTTCTTTTCTGGGTTACCTTGGTCGTGGTGTCTCTTTAGAACAACAGAAAAGTAACTACGATAGTATCGGAATAGTCTTACAAACTAAATTTATTCGGTCGGTGTTGGATTGTAGATTTTCTTCTCTTCCTGCATCAGTTTTGGTAAATGGTGTTTTATTTAAAAATAATTTTTTTTGTTTTTGTGTTTTCGAGACAGGGTTTCTCTGTGTAGTCCTGGCTGTCCTGGAACTCACTCTGTAGACCAGGCTGGCCTCAAACTCAGAAATCTGCCTGCCTCTGCCTTCCAGAGTGCTGGGATTACAGGTATGCGCCACCATGCCCGGCTTTTAAAATTTTAAATTACTGTGAAGTTGTATATACTATTTTCTTCTACCCTTCTATCTTTTAAATTAAATATTATATATGTGTGGTGGTGTGATGTGTGTGGGTGCACTTGCTTACCTGAGTACTCATGAGGCCGGGGGAAGACTTCCAGTGGCCTCGTCTTGCTGAGAGTATGGCACAAAGGTCCCTTCCTGGCTCACAGCTCTCCAGAGAAACCAGGAGTGTTAAGCACATGTGCTTGTTTTTCCAGTGGGAAAGATGAAAAGACCCGTTCTTCCATGCAGAAACCTGGATTTGAATTGGAACCGGAAGTGGTTAATAGCCCGGTGATCTGCCGTACCTGTTGGTCCAGGGCATATCAAACTCCCACACTCAGGACCGGGGGTGACTGATAGCACAGATGGCCTCTATGCTATCTGCATAACTGAGGCCAGGCCAGAGCCTTCCTTAGGCTGGAAGGCAAGTATCGGCAGCTTGTCTCTAGAACTGATCTGGGTGGAATAAATGACAGGTACCCTGGATTAGGTTCTGATGTAACTGTGCTTCTTTGTGCCTCAAGGATGGTATTACATCAGGAGACCCAGGTTGGTGCAGTCAATCTGAACCTGCTTTTAATCCCCACCACTTTTTTTTTTTTTTTTTTGGTTTTTTTTTTTGGAGACAGGGTTTCTCTGTGTCGTCCTGGCTGTCCTGGAACTCACTCTGTAGACCAGGCTGGCCTTGAACTCAGAAATCCGCCTGCCTCTGCCTCCCAAGTGCTGGGATTACAGGCGTGCGCCACCACGCCCGGCTCTAATCCCCACCACTTTATTCTTGATTCCCTGCCTGGACACCTGCAGGCTCTCCCTCGTTCTCTAACATTCTCCATGTTATATCCTAAGCAGGATCTGTCAGTGATACTTGAACTAGGCACGTGCCCTGCAAGCCCCAGGCCATCTCCTCTTCTTTACCCCAATAGCACTGGGACTTACAGACTTGTGTGTGGTGATGCTGGGCTCTTACGTAGACTTCTACTGTTTTTGTGATTGTTCTCTTGAAGACTATTTCCATTGTAGGTCTGGAGAGATGGCCCGGCAGTTAAAAGCACTGACTGCTCTTCCAGAGGTCCTGAGTCCCATTCCCAGCACCCACATGGTGGCTCACAACCACTTATAACTGAGGTCCTGTGAGATCCAATGCCCTTTTCTTGTGTGCAGATGATGTACATGCAGATAAACATAAAATACATAAATAAATCTTTTGACAATTTCATTGTCACTTATTCTCATTGTAAGTATGGTGTCTCGTTTCCCAGCATGTGGAGACTTCCAGTAGTTATTCTGTAATGTAGCTTTAATTCAGAGAGTAATCACTGTATGATTTCAGTTCTTTGAAATCTGTTGACACTTGCTTATAACTTCCAGCTGTAGTCTATTTTTGGTGTGTGTGTGTGTGTGTGTGTGTGTGTGTGTAGGATATGTATTTTTATAGCTCTAGGCAAAATGTTGTACAAATTAGGTCGAGTTAGCCAATCCCCTTGTTGGGATTGTGCAGGTGCACAAAGAAGAAGGAGAAGGACAAAATCTAGGAGATGATGTTGACTTCCTTGGGAATATGTATGGGAAAAAGGGAGCTCGGACTCACCACCACACTGTTCACAACGATGTTTGTGATCCATCATAGGTTCACAAACGAACCCTAAAATAACTAAGCCTCTGAATACGACTGTGGTCCAGTCCGTTGGAGGCAGAGGCTGGATGATCCCTACAAGTCGGACCAGCTGGTCAACACAAGAGTTCCAGGTAAGCTTCTCTCTCTGTGTGTCTCTTTGTCTCTGTCTCTGCCTCTCTCCCTCCCTCTCTTTACGAGAGATAACCAACTACAAAAGATTACATATTGGACTTGATATAAATAAGTCCAGCTCATTATTACGCAAAGCTAGACTGGAGAGGGAGCCGGCGTTTTTTGTATCATCTTCAACTAAGCACACACTCACGTTTTCACCACACTCCAAAGGCTTCTGTTAAGCCAAGAATCCAGCATCTAATTTTACATATTTACTTATTTTTCTTTTTCTTTTGTGTATGAATGTTTGCCTGCCTACATGTCTGTGCGCCCCGAGCATGCCTGGTGCCCTCGGAGGTCAGAAGAGGGCATCAGATCCCCTACAACTGCAAGAATCCAGGATCTTTAAGGAGCTCCTAGAAGGCAATAAGGAAAGGATAAGTCAGCCCATTTTAAAATGGAACTCGGTGCGCCCCAGTGGGTTGGTGTCAGAGCTGGATGTTCTTCGCGCTGCCTGCCGGGACAGCTCCAGCCTGGCGGCGTTCCCGGGCGCATCCCGACAACTTGGGTTGGCCTTTCTTAAGCCGGGGAGGCGATGGGCAGAGCTGGGCTGCGGCTCCGCCCCCGGGGGTTGCCGTTTCCTTAGAAGGCGAAGCCCTAAGCCTGGCTTCTCGCCCGCGGGGAGTCCGCGGTACGCCTCCCGCACCCCTGGGGACCAGGACTTCTGCGAGCGCGCGGGAAGACCGGCGGAGCCTGTGCTTCAGCTCGGGCGTGGACGGGGCGGGCGCCGGGGCGGGGCGGGGCGCGCGCTCGCGGGTTTGAATGGAAGGGTCTAGACCGGCGGAGACGGCGGCGAGCGGGTCCTGAAACCAGAGCTCCACCGCCGCCCTGCGCGCCATGAGGCGAGAGAGGTGAGTCGGGCGGGCGTGGCGTCCGTCCCCTGGATGTAGCACCATGGGAACGGCGACACCGGCGACAAACACCGGCCCTGCGAGGTACGCAGGTGCGTGGCCTCCGAGCCCAGGAACCGCCGAGCAGTTTGGAGCCTTTCTTAGGACCTGACTCGCCGGCAGGGAGGAGCCTTGGGGTCCTGCTTGTCGGCTGGTCGCAGCAGGCTACCCAGCATCCTCCGTCGCCCCCAGACTGGTCCTCGAGCCTGGGCGCTGTGACCCGAGAGCCTATTGCCACTTCCCCGCGGTGTTTCCAACCCATGGTCACCGCTGGGATCTGCGAGATCTAATTTAGAACCTAAAAGGAACGTGACACTGTTTTAAAAGGCTTGGGGTGCAAAAAATCGAGAGGCTCTCAGAAACCAGCCCTTTTTGAGGGCGGAGCTCAGCCGACCTCCTGTGTTGTTTGAATCGGCCCCGGACGCGACCGGGGCGCACGCGGTGGGGGACCGCTGTGCCTCGCACCGCGCCGCGCCTCCGGGACTCCTCGCGTGGCGGGAGTCCCTTCGCCACCTGGCTGGAGGCGATCCGGACCGAACTCAAGTCTGTTCGTAGGTGTGGCACCTCTCGCCTGCGCTTCGGCCATGGAGGTGCTGCGGCGCTCTTCTGTCTTTGCTGCGGAGATCATGGACGCCTTTGATCGCTCGCCCACAGACAAGGAGCTGGTGGCCCAGGCTAAGGCACTAGGCCGGGAGTACGTGCACGCGCGGCTTTTGCGCGCCGGCCTCTCCTGGAGCGCTCCGGAGCGTGCCTCGCCTGCCCCTGGAGGACGCCTGGCCGAGGTGTGCACCGTGCTGCTGCGCCTGGGTGAGTGTGGGGCACCAGCAGGTACCAACCCAAGTCGCCCCTCTAGAGGTGGTTGGGTGGGCCTGCCCCGCTGTGTTTTCGGGGTTCCCGGTGCAGCTGTTCTGCACTGGTATTCCCTTCTTGAGACATGACCAGCCCCTCTGCGGCTGTGCCTCACCCTCCCTCTGGCGTGAAGAGGAGGCGTGTGCGTGGGAGCTCAAATCTGTCTGGAATGGAGAGGGAGCGAGGACAGGCCACCCAGGCTGGCGCTGCTCTCTTCACCCCCAGTCTTGCCTGCTTGCTGGCTCCGTTGTCAGCCTCCCCCCTTCCCGGTGCCTGTGTAGTCCAGATCACAGACATTCTTGCCATAAAACACAGAAAGCTCTGGAAGAGCAGTATGTAACAGCTAAACTTTATTGTGACCCTTGTACTCTGCCGGGGCTAAAAAATCCTTTGTGGTACCACATGTCCCAATGTTTGTTTTGGAAAATGGGCCTTTCAGTTATTGGCGGAGGTCTGACATCTACTGCAGTTTCCCTTGATGGGAAGGCCCCCCCACCCCCACCCCAGGGCCTTCTTGAAGGATATTTAGGACACTTGTTTCTGGGGGGGATCACACAGAGCCAGCTAGGCAGCTCTCTTTAGCTCCTCTAAGGCCTAACCGTGTGATGGGGAAGGATAGCTAGCCCTTGATCCAGGACAGGTCACATTAGCTCAGCCAGACTAGGGCCTGGGGCTGTAAGGGACTGTGAAGTCATAGCAGAGACAAGTAAATGGGTGAGTGGGTGTCGGGGAGAGCGGGCGGGCGTTCTCCTGGTTGGAGGGAGCCCTGTGAGACCTGGCTTCCTGGGAGATGAGGTGTGCACACACGCTGGCTTATAGAGACCCTGCATCGCATCTTCGTTCGTGCTGGGCTGGCCTCAAGGAGCAGGGCTGCGTAAACCTGTGTGTCAGAGGGAGGACAGAGTTCAGCCTGAGTTAGGTTCCCAGGAGGATGGCTGTGCGTGGATGGGGGGGGGGGGCTATCTCTGGGTATGTGGAGAGCATGAATGGGAGGTTTGGTTGGGTAAACTCGGCAGACAAAAGGAGACCATTGGTTCTCTCTGGAGAAAGGACGTGTTGGTGTCTTATAAGACCCGAGGGCACTGGGGTGGCAAAGGGAAAGTCCTGTCTTGGATCTGTCTGACCCTCGCAATTTCTGTCTTCACAGTCCTTTTGGCGGGTCCTGGGAGCCTCGAACACTGGTCTGTAGGAAGGCGCAGGTGCAAAGCCTTGCGCTCAGCAGGAGCCCTCTGAGTACTCAGAAACTCTAAGGCCTTTTTCCATCACCCAGTGCTATTCCCACCCTCTGGGGGTCAGACCCTTCTAGACAGCTCAGGGGATTCCCAGAGGGAGAGAGAGCATGAATGTCCCCGTGTTCTTGTTCAGGTGATGTTTGGTGCTGTCCTGACTGCTCAAGGTGAATTCTTCTAAGGTCAGCGATATCTTCCTGACCCCAAGCATGGCCCCAGCCACAAACAGGAAGCAGCCTAGCTTGTGTCCCTGAGCCGTCTCCTAGGGGTCAGTCTTCAAAGGCCCCCAGGGTTTATCCTTGGCAACAGCCAGGCGAGCGTTGGGAATTTCCACGCTATCTCTCCATCCCCTGGCCCCCCTCCTCCAACTGATTCTGCTCTGGTTCCAGATCTTAATTAATTAGATAGAGCACAGCTGGCCTCGGGGATGACGTGGGCGCCCTTATCGCTGGGCCAGGCCGGGCAGCAGCAGCATTTCCCTATTTGCTTTGGCTGGGGAAGTGGCCGGGCCGGGGACACCCAATCAGAGGCTGTGTGGAATTCCCGGCACCATCTTTCCCTGTGCATGCGTGACACTGCCAAGGGCACTGCAGCCCGGGGGGGAGGGGGCAGGTGGGACTTGTGGAAGGTATCTCCTTGGCACAGCTCTGGCTGGGCTGATGTAGTACCGCATAAAGACACACCCATTTGGCACCAGGAACCTGGGTCGGCATGTGGGCGGTAGCTACCATTGTCCCAGGACTTGGCTTAGCATAAGTCAGTTCACTGAGCCATTACCAGGGGTGCTAATGCCAGGGTCTACACTGGCATCATCCTGTGAGGCTGTAGAGGGTGACTGCACATGTGGTCTTCCAGCCAAGCCCCTCTCCATGTTGGGCTCTGCCTGCCCCGCCCCTCCCGCTCAGCCCATCCACTCGCTCATCGGCCTACCTGCCTGCCGTGAGTCACTAAGCGGGCACTGCCCATGTACCATGGCAGGATTCCTGCCCCACTGGCCCAGCCAGCTTGCCCTAGGGGGATTGGAGGTTCCCCAGTCTCCCTGCTCTCTTTGTTCATGGGGCTACAAAGATAAGGTGAAGGGGTAGGGGTCAAACAGGTTAAGTGAGGGTCCGAGCCTAGAGAAGAGAAGGCTTTAGCTTGGAGGTCGAGCATGGTCGGGTGGATCCGGTATTCCACGGAGTCTCTGTCAGTGCTGCCCATAAGGTGCAAGAGGACCTGACCCCACTGTGTGCCCGTGCAGGAGACGAGCTGGAGCAGATCCGTCCCAGCGTGTACCGAAACGTGGCCCGGCAGCTGCACATCCCCCTGCAGTCCGAGCCTGTGGTGACCGATGCTTTCCTTGCAGTGGCAGGTCACATCTTCTCGGCAGGTAGGTCTGGCCTGTTTACCTGAGGCACCGCTGGGAGGGGCTCAACATGTGTGGACGAGGCAGGCTTGCAGGGATCAGACAGTCTTGGGGGTCCCCTAACACAGCCTTATGGGTTCCAAAATCCCTGCCATCATCCACGCCTCCTGAACACTCGGGGCTGTTCTGAACCGTGTAACAGACCAGCCACGTGGAGAGCTGGCTCGCACAGCACTGGGAGGGGCTGCTGGGCATTTTGCTTTTTAGCTTGATTGATTGGTTGATTTTGGGGGTTTTTTTGGAGGTAGGGTTTCTCTGTATAGCCTTGGCTGTCCTGGTGGGAACGAGGGTAGGGCTCAGGAGGGAAGCCAGCAGCCAGGCATCAGTTTGGGTGGCGGGCCACCCTTGGCCTCTCCAGAGCTTTCCAGCCGACGCCAGCCCTGAGTGGCCGCCGGGGTGTCTGTCTCCGAGCTGTCAAGCAGGCTAGTTTACGAGCCGTGGATGGCTGGATTTATAAGGAACTTTTTGCTTCGGAGATCTGGCCTGTTGATGGCTGCAGCGAGCCTAGGACCTTGGGGGGACTGGGTCTCTGTTAGTGGTAGGTGTGAGCGCTCGGGTGGTAGTGAGTGTGTGCTGGGGAGAGGTCGGGCTAACCTCACCCCGTGTCCAGCATCTCTGCTCGATGCGAGCCTATCCTGAACGTGGAGGCCGTCCAGGCACTCGTTCTGGGAGATCCTCTCTGGGAGACAGAGCCTTCCCAGCTGACGCTGGCCATGGGTGGCTGCTTGAGTGTCTGTCTCTCAGCTTTGGGGAGGAGGTGGGGAAGGACGCCCCCGAGTGGGACTGTAGGGTGATCACATCTCCCCGCCAGGCAGGAAGCCCCAGCAGACTTTACACTTAAGATGGTCAACATCACGGTCCTCGTGCCAGAATGGCTTCATACTTACTAGGATGGCCAGACAGCCACAGTGTTGATGAGGATGTGGGGAACTCAGTCCTTACTCGGAGCTGGTAGGATTTGTGTGGAGCACGGCGCTGTGGAGCACAGCCTAGCAGGTCCTCAAATGGCGAAGCATGGTGTTTTCACACGGTCCACCAAATCTGCTACTAGGTGTGTGCCCGACAGAACTAAGACCCCAGAGCAGCCTGGCTGTGTCTTCCCAGCAGCGTTATTTGCGGAGCCAAAAGTAGTGACTGTCCTTGTGTCCGTTGATTGACTAATTGACCGATACTCCGTGTGGAGTATGTCAGGCACAAAGAGCACTGAGGCAGAGCAGAGCCTTAAATGTGCCACGCCCAGATTCCATTTGTGCAAACTGTGCAGAATATGTTAACATAGCAGATTAGGGTGTGTGTGTGGGAGGGTGGGGGGTGGGGGGATCAGGGGCTATGTGGATAAGATGTTCTGGGATTATAGGGGCTGGAGGGCTGATTCAGCACTTGAGAGCAAGAACTATTCCCCCTTGGTAGCTTATACGCAGCTGGAACTCCAATTCTATCCAGTTCTATGAGATCTGAGCCATTTTCTGGTCTCCATGGTGCAGACATATGTGCAGACAAAACACCCATATGCATTAAAAATAAATAAATCAGGCTCGGTGTGGCAGCACACGCCTTTCATCCCAGCTCTCAGGAGGCAGAGGCAGGTGGATATCTGAGTTGGAGGTCAGCCTGGCCTACGTAGAGAGTTCCAGGACAGCCAGGATAGAAAGGCATCATAGGAAGCCCTTATCTCAAAAATCAAATACCACACTGATTCCTGCCCCCCCCCCTTAAAATACTGTTCCGGAATTAGATGGTTGTACATGTTTACAGTTAGATAGTCTATAACTATAGTTTGCACATTTGTGGGTACACCAGAGCCCGAGGGAAGGCGCTCTGTGTGGCGCGCCCCTGGACATCATCCTCCCCTGATCCTTACTGGGAATGTTCACACACACACACACACACACACACACACACCGTGGAACACTCCGTTTACCAGGAAGATATCCAAGCGCCTCGGTTCTTGTGATGCACTCACACTGGGGCCTTCTGGGTGACTCAGATGCTAGGCCCATCCTCCCTGTCATCCAGGGCACACAGTTAGCAGCAGAGCAGTGACTGGGCACTGTCACCTGGCCGGCCATGAGCGTCCTTCCGTCTAGGATGCCCAGCAGACCAAGAGCCGGGGCTGTGTTCCTGGAGAGACATGAATGTTGTTAAGGCCGGAGGGGGCTCAGCGGGGCTGGCAGACTTGGGTTACCTGGACAGAAGAGCTCCTTTGGGAGCGTTAGAGGCCGGCAGTGCCACACGCCAGGGGGCTGGGTTTTCTCTCCCTGTTCCTTTTTATTGAGGTGACATGCAGATACTAAACATCTAGCGACATTAAATGCCAGCTTTGGTGGCATTCAGCACACGCAGAATGCTGTGTCCTGATCCCGAGGACAGGACGACCTGCCCATCTGCAGTCACTCCCTGTCCCTCGCCGCAGGCGCTTCTGTCACTCCCTGTCCCTCGCCCGCAGGCGCTTCTGAATGTTCCATCTCGGCCGGAACGCCTGTTCTGTAGGTGGACTGGCACGGGATGTGTGCCCCTCTGTGTTTGGTTCCTTCCCCTTGCTGTGGCATTCATCACAGCTTCACTCTGACTCGCGGCGGTGTAAAGGCCGCCCCGCCACCCCAGCGGTTTGCTGGAGAGCACGCGGCGGCTTTCCCCTTTCCCCCTTTTTGGTGGTGAGTGGTGCTGTGGTGAGCATCTGTGTGTGGCCCATGCACTGTGCGAGGTTGTTCTGACTGCTGTGTGAAGGTGGGCGGAGGGGAGTGTCATAGTCTGAAATGCTAGTGCTTGGGTCAGTGGCTCACAGGGCCTGTGGCTGGCTGGGCTGGCTGTGTGGGCGGCTCAGCTGTGGTCCAATGCCCTCCAACTGTCTGCCCAGCGAAGCTGAGAACAGCGGTTACCGGAACCCTTATCTCTCATCTGTGTGTGTGTGTGTGTGTGTGTGTGTGTGTGTGTACCTGAACCTTGAAGTTCTCATCTTCACGAGTGTATGTGTGTGTGTACCTGAACCTTGAAGTTCTCATCTTCACGAGTGTATGTGTATGTGTATGTGTATGTGTATGTGTGAGTGTGAGTACCTGAACACTTATCTCTCATCTTCACAAGTGTGTGTGTGTGTGTGTGTATGTGTGTACCTGAACCTTGAAGTTCTCATCTTCATGAGTGTGTGTATGTAGTGTGTGTGTATGAGTGTGTGCGAGTGTGAGTACCTGAACCCTTATCTCTCATCTTCACGAGAGTGTGTGTCTGTGTATGTGTGAGTACCTGAACCTTTATCTCTCATCTTCATGTGTGTGTGTATGTGTATGAGTGTGTGTGTGAGTGTGTGTGTGTACCAGAACCTTTATTTCTCATCTTAATGAGTGTGTGTTTTCACGAGTGTGTGTGTGTATGAGTGTGTGTACTTGAAATTCTCTCTCATCTTCACGCGTGTGGGTTTGAGTGTGTGCAGAGGCACATGTGTGTAGGTAGAGGTTAATTATGAGTATCTTATTAGAATTATTTATTTTTAAGATTTATTAGTTATTATATATAAGTACACCATTTCTGTCTTCAGACACACCAGAAGAGGGTATCAGATCTCATTACAGAGGGTTGTGATCCACCATGTGGTTGCTGGGATTTGAACTCAGGGCCTCTGGAAGAGCAGTCAGTGCCCTTAACCGCTGAGCCATCTCTCTAGCTCTTAATTATTATTACTATTTTTTTGAGAGTCTTTCACTGAACTAGGAGGTCAGTGATGACTAGCCCCGTAAGCCCCAAGGACCCAGTCTCCATCATCCCTGCCGCATCTTTTTGATGCCGGCATTGGGATTGCAGGGGCATGTGAGGCTTCTTACCCGGGTGCTGGGGATCTGAACTCTGGTCCTTCACGCTTGCAGGGCAAACACTTCCGACTATCTCTCCAACCCAGAAAGCTTTGTAACAGGGTGGTAGGCCACAGCTCCATCTTGTAATAATATCTTCTTGTGTAATGTATCTTCTTGTGCTGTTAACAAGGTTTGTTTTTTTCCAAATGCTTACTGTGTTATCTGTACATTTTTTTTTGGGGGGGGGGCTCCTTTAATTTCAAGGTCCTCTAGCTTCAGCCTCCTAACACTGGGATTACTGGGGTATGTTTGTACCTGTGTGTGGCTGTGTGCCTGTGCGGTCAGGTACCCTCAGAGGCCAGAGGCATCGGATCTGCTTGGAGCTGGAGTCCCAGCAGTCACAAGCTGGGAACTGGACTTGGTCCTCTGGGCTCTTTAACTCCCGAGCCAGGTCTCGGCTCCCCGATTTGAGATAAGATCTTAGTCCAGGCTGGGCCTGGCGGCTCCACAGCTGAGCATGACCTTGATTGACCTCCTGATCCTCCTGCTTCTTCCTCAAATGTGTTTTGATTATGCCAGGACTTTACTCTTGCCTTTTGGCAGTTCTGGTGACAGAATACATTTCTCTATTTCCCTCCCCCATTTTCATGTGTGCATGCATAGTCTGCATGTCTGTGGTCACATATGCATGCGTGTCCTCATGGAGGCCCAAGGTGGGCGCTGGCCATTATCTCCAATTACTCTTCTGATTTAGGAGGCAGAATTGCTCAGTGATGAGCAGAGCTTGCAGATACGGCTTATCTTGTTAACCAGCTGCTCTGAGGAGCCGGTCTCTGCCTTCCAAGGCTTTTATTGTGGGGTGGGCTGCCACACCCACCCAGCATTTATATGGGTTCTGGGGATGTATGGGTCTCTGGGTCTCAGGCTTGCGCACAGTACTTTAACTCCTGGGCCATCCTCTAGTCCCTAAATTACTGTATATTAAGGTGCCGCATATAATCCCCCCACATTCTTGTTTATCGTATTTCCAGGTTTTAGTTATGCGTCCCAGCAGGTCCATGGTCTGGGGGGGGAAAAGCCCTCTCGTGGGTCTTGGCTTTTTTTTTTTTTTTTTTTTTTTTTTTTTTTTAAATAAAGCAAATACAGGGGGCTGGAGAGATGGCTCAGCACTTAAGAGCACTGACTGCTTTTCGGAAGATCCTGAGTTCAAATCCCAGCAACCACATGGTGGTTCACAACCATCCATAATGAGATCTGACACCCTCTTCTGGTGTGTCTGAAGACAGCTACAGTGTACTCACATATAATAATAAATAAATCTTTGGGCTGGAGCGAGCGGGGCGGAGTGAGCAGAAGTTTGAATTCAAATCCTAGCAACTACACGAAGGCTCAAAACCATCTGTACAGCTACAGTACACTCATAGATATATATAAAATAAATAAATAATTTTTTTTTTGAGACAGGGTTTCTCTGTGTAGTCCTGGCTGTCCTGGAACTCACTCTGTAGACCAGGCTGGCCTCGAACTCAGAAATCCACCTGCCTCTGCCTCCCAAGTGCTGGGATTACAGGCGTGCGCCACCACGCCCGGCTCAATAAATAAATTTTTAAAAAAGAAAAAGATAAAGCAAGTACAGGATAGGCCCTGCGCCCTGAGATCAAGGTTCAGAGTTGCAGACAAAACAGGGTTAGACACGCCCTGGAAGTTACCTGCTGTTCTTGTGCAGCTCTGAGCCAGTCTGCGCTGCGTTACTCTGCTTTCTCTCGGGCACTTCTATCAGATGCGGGTAAGGCTGGTCTCATCCTAGGCTGCAGCGGGCATGCGTCGGACGCTGAGAATCTCCATCTAGGAACTGTCTGAGAAGGGAACGGTCTGACCTGCTGGGGACGATGGTCATGCTGTAGCCCAGTGTTCCATTGTGGTGGTGGCCGGCCGGGGTGTGTGTGTGTGTGTGTGTGTGTGTGTGTGTGTGTGTGTCTGGGTCCTGGTTCCACTGTCATTACTAATCACCAGCTGATGGCAGGCGGGGAAAGTAGCTCAGAGAAGCTCGGCTCTTCATGTTAGCCCGTGGGCTGGGCACCGGCTTGGATCTGATCAACCACTGTGTCTCTACAGGTATCACGTGGGGCAAGGTGGTGTCCCTGTACTCAGTGGCTGCGGGGCTAGCCGTGGACTGCGTCCGGCAGGCTCAGCCCGCCATGGTTCATGCCCTGGTTGACTGCCTGGGGGAGTTCGTACGCAAGACCCTGGCCACCTGGCTCCGGAGGCGTGGTGGATGGGTGAGCCTGGGAAGAGGAAGGGTGGGGTGGGATGGGGGATGGGAGCAGTGGGCGAGGGCTTCGGGCCTCAGGGTTGCTCTGAGACATGGGCCGATGCTGCTCTTCTGGGTCTGCACGGACATGTTCCCTGATCCCAAACTCTTGCTAACTTGATGCTCCAGAAGGTGCCTCGCAGGAAAAGGCCAATGGTAGTCCTTTCAGTACTACCCAAAGCACCCCCCACTTTCCTCTTGGGAGCCCCACTTTTCTGCATTCTTAAGAAGCCGGGTGTGGTGGCGCACGCCTGTAATCCCAGTGCTTGGGAGGCAGAGGCAGGTGGACTTCTGAGTTCGAGGCCAGCCTGGTCTACAGAGTGAGTTCCAGGATAGCCAGGGCTACACAGAGAAACCCTGTCTCAAAAAACCAACAACAACAACATCAAAAAAGAAGACCTAGGGCTGGGGTAGCAGGACCCATGCTTGACTGCCTACAGGGCTGGCCAAATCCAAGATGCTTTTGGGTACTGGGCATGAAGGATGGGCTCTTCCCAGAAGCCTCTGTTTTCACCTATAGTATGGGTACAGCAAGGATGTCAGACTTGGGACCGTTCCCCACCTAGCTCTCAGGTGTCCTACTCAAGCTTTGGTCCAGATGGTAGACATTTTTCTAGTGCAGGGTACTAGAGGCCTTGGGTGTCTGTCTGTCTTTGCTAACTATTCCTTTTCTCTCCCAGACGGATGTCCTCAAGTGTGTGGTCAGCACAGACCCTGGCTTCCGCTCGCACTGGCTCGTGGCCTCCCTCTGCAGCTTTGGCCGCTTCCTGAAGGCGGCATTCTTCCTGTTGTTGCCGGAGAGATGAGCTGCCCACCGGGGCAGGGACCACTCCTAGGGTCCCTGGGCCCAACCCAAGGGGCCTATAGTATCTGCAAAGCATCTCCCTCACTCCAAATGGGAGCATTTAGCCCCCGGGGCTCTGTCCCAAACCCCATTCCTTTGTGGACCCCGGCCTCTGGGAGGGGAGGGTGGAGAAAGCCAGAGTCTGGAGCTGGCCTCTGTGACTGCTGTAGCTTCTCTCCTGGGACTCCAGCCAGAAGTCGGGGTCAGTGTCCAGCCCGAGAGAAAGGGACCTGTGAATACTTTCACTTGATTTCCCAAGCCCCACCCAAGGAAGGGGCCTTCCCAGGACATGAGCTGGCCTCAGTCTTTGTGGGAAGCAGGTCCTGTACCTTTATTTGATCTGAAGGTGACTCTGGCTAATGCAGGAGAAGCCAGGGATATTTACTGCCCCTAAAGGCAGAGTAGAGGGCTTCTTGCTGCTCAGGCTATTTCTAGATGAAGTTGTCCCTAAGCCACGATGGGTTCTTTGTGGCTGGAACCAGAGATGTTGGGCTTCAGGCTAGGTCACCGAATCAATGAACAAGAGATCCCGTGTATGAGGAGGTCTGTATAAGTTATACTCCAATAAAGCTTTACCCAGTCAAGTGGGAGACTCTACTCTGCTTTCTTTGTGTCCTCACAGGACTGTCAGATATCACCTGCTCTAGGAGCTCAGGACCGGGGGGGGGGGGGGGGGGGGGAGGTACAGTCCTTCCCTAGACGTTCAACGCCCTTCCCTACCTGCTGTGTCCTGATGGCTTTGGATGTAGTCTGCCTAGTGAGGGAGTGAAGAAAGAACACACACAGTCACGCGTACGGCACAGCTGTGGTCAGGCGGGTTGGGCGCCCCGATGGCGCTGCAGACGCTGGAGCCTCAGCACAGTTAGTATGTATAGCGCAGGGGGAGGGGCAGCGAGATGTCGGGTACAGTCTATGGGTCTCCGTAGGTATCTACAGGTACAGTCTCGGGCTGTAGTCACCTGGAGGAGGGAGCTGCAGTCGCTGGCTGTTGTACGCACTGGCCAATCATTCAGATGCTCGTACAAGCACATCCTGCCTACATTTGCTTAGACCACAGGAAGGCCTTGCCTACCCATGGGTCTGAGGCAGTGGCTCCTCAACACGGCCAGGTCGAGGTCAAGCAGCACGCGTTCACTCAGGACTGGCTCTTCTTACACATTCGCCAGGCTCCCAACAGCCAGCCTTTCCTGAGCTCTGATTATCTAAGCAGGCAGTGGGGATGTCTGGAGCCCCAGCCGGCTCCGCAGTGCTGGCCGACTATGCCCCGTCTGTCTGTGTTTCTTTGGGCCCTTCTTTTCGGCTTGACCTAGCCTAGCAGCGTGTCTCCCCTGCGCGTCTGTGTGTGTTGGGCTGCGCTGCGCGTCTGACCGAGGGAAGCCCTGTAGTAGCTACACGGGGTTCACAAAGAGGCGATGGGCCCTTTGCTTTAGGCTGAGCTGCTTGAGGCTGTTTGTTCGGTAGCCCACTTAGAAGCCCTAGAGGTAGGAAAGGTTTGTCTGGTGACACGCGAGGATAGGGTTCTGATAGTGATTCTCCAGTCAGCCTGTCTTTTTTTTTTTTTTTTTTTTTTTTTTTTTGGTTTTTTGGATTTGGTTTTTTGGAGACTGGGTTTCTCTGTATAGCCCTGGCTGTCCTGGAACTCACTCTGTAGACCAGACTGGCCTCGAACTCAGAAATCCGCAGAGTGCTGGGATTACAGGCGTGCACCACCGCTGCCCGGCGCAGTCAACCTGTCTTAACGGTAGAGAGCTCTGTGCCTAGTCTAGGGAATGATGTAGCAATAGAGAGATTTAATAAAACAGAGGGAAGACCATGTTTTTTTTGTTTGTTTGTTTTGTTTTTTGTTTTTTTTGTTTTTGAGACAGGGTTTCTCTGAATAGCCCTTGCTGTCCTGGAACTCACTCTGTAGACCAGGTTGGCCTCAAACTCAGAAATCTGCCTGCCTCTACCTCAGCCTCCCAAGTGCTGGGATTGAAGGCGTATGCCACCTCTGCTGGGTGGCCATGTTTATTTGGACACTACCCAAATGACTTCCATGGGAACAGTGGGGTACCCCTAATGACACTGCACACATGATGTAACGTGGCTTCAAATTCCACGCTCCAGCGTCCTATAAAAGCCCCCAGTGGCATCTGCCCTTAGACTTTATCTTCAGCCAGAGGTGAGGTTTGCATCTAGCCCAGAGCGGCTCTCACCAGCCAGAGTGGCATAGGTTGAACTGGTCTCAGGGGATTTCTTGTTAAAGGGTCAGCAGGAGCTGGAATGAGTTGTGGGGAGGGCCTTGAGGAAGCTGGGGACACTGGGCCTAACGAGGGGGTCCCAGGCCACAGAAACAGCTTCCTACAGCAGCACGTCTCTCCGTCTGAGGAGAGCGAGCCCCACAACCAGGAGATGACTGCTAGCATTTCCAAGGCTTGGTGAGGGCCTCCCAGGACACCCCCCCACCCCTGCTATTTATGGACCTGCAGCTGGACACAAGTCCCTGTAGGACCCTGGAGGGTAGGGGACAGGAAGTGCATTGTCTCTGAGGAATTTTTACTGTCTCATTTATGCAGTGATGGGAAATGTGTGGACATGGCTATGGGGGCGGAGAGGCGTGAGCAGGGTCAGGCTGAGCTGCTGACGGGACTCGTGAAGCAGATGCACCAAGCAGTGCTGCAGCTGGAGGCGGGAGAGGAAGCAGGTCTGGCTGGCCGAATGGCTGGCGCACACAGGCCCGCTGGTCGCCGGGAATTAGAGACCTCCTGTTTGTTGTTGTGTTTTTGAGACAGAACCTCTCTTATTTAGTCCTGGCTGTTCTGGTACTCAGTCTATAGGCAAAGCTAACTTCAAACTCACAAAGATCCTCCTGCCTCATCTTTCAGAGTGCCTGGTTAGAAGTGCAACACAGACACTGAGTTTAGCTAGAGACATAATGGAGAAGAGACTCACAGACCTGGTGAGTAAATGCTGAAGAGGTTGTCTTGTGGTTCGCTGCTACCGGCTCTAAGCAGATCGCCTCACTCCCCTACAGTAGTCAGTTTCCACTGTCAGGCCCGGACTATGTCTGCCCCCAGGCCGACTTCACTGCAGTGGAGCCTTAGGCAGGACTCACTGCTTCCTAATGCAGGGCTACCCCAAGGCTGACTCCTGCCGAGGCTTTAGGACGGTGCTGGGACTCAGGCCTCTCAGCCTTGGCTTTCCTTGCTATACAATAAGGATGGGGCCGAGAAGTCTTCTTAGCCATCTGGACACCCGATGAGTCACGAATTCCATGGACCCGAAAGGTTTCAGCGTCCGAGGCCCTGATGTCCCCACAGCATATCTGTCTTCCCGCGTGCCTGCCTGCAGCCCACCTATAGGCCCTGCTGCTCTCCCGGCTCCTTCCTTCCTATAAAGCCCTACCCACTTACCCCGTGCTCCCAGCCCCAAGGGGGTATCCTAGAAGCCGCTGGGCAGCTGTGTAAAGTCTGCCTTAGGGGGGGAACCCTTGTGTGTGACCGTCATCCAGTGTGATCCCGGCACCCTGGTGGACAGCAGGTGGAAGGGCGTGGGGAGGGAAGGCAGGAGAGGGCACTGCGGCTGCGCGGGAGGTCCTGCCTCTGCAGCCTTCTGTCCTTTGGTTTATTCCCAACACAACGCTAAGAACCAGAAAAGCGTGGGACTTAGAGTGGCACAGAGATCAGTCTGCACAGGTTAGTGAGAGGACATGACTGGGATCTGACACTCCGACGAATAAGAGTTGCAGACATACACGGAACACGAACTGTGAAAACCCATAGAAAGGAAGCTCTAACAATACCTTAAGGACACAGAGCAGAATGGAGAGAAGGCTGTCAGGGAAGCCTTGGACAGGACAGCACCCCACAGGGGGAGTATCCATAAACCCACATATTCTTTGTAAAACAGGAGGTTTCTGCCTTAATCAGAACAAGTTAATTATAGAATTCATGAATCAGAGGGGGAGGGCGGGGGGAGAGTGCACACAAACTCGAGAGCGGTGAGCGGGCATGTGTCAGGAACCACGCCCGCCCCCAGTGAAGAGAAGTGGGACGGAAGAGCCCTACTCGCTCCTATTCAGCCCTGAGCACCAGCACAGACGGAAGGCCAAGGATGCAGATAACCCAGGCTGATAAAAGTGTTATTCGTGCCCGGAGATCTGCACCGCGTCCCCTGTACCAAGACCGCTGGCCAGTAGAGCGAAGGCCAGTGTAAATACTAGTATTGCATGGGTAATACTAGAAAAAAAAAATCTGTGAATTCCTTTGTAACCGAGGAATGAGCAAAATGTTCCCATGTATGATTTTAGACCTAAGAATAATGAAGACAAAATTCACATGGAAACAACGCGAGTACCATTTAACATTCTCCAACACGGTGGTGATGGTACAGTGTCGTCCCGTGGGGAGGAGGACCAGGATGTCGGGGAATGGGCTTTCCACGTGATCAAAGTTTTGGGAAGCAAGAGGTGACGCTGTACGCTGTGACTATGCTATGTGACACGGTGTGACTATACTACATGACACTGGGCTGCATACTGTAAGAATAAAATTTTGAGTTTTATGTTACATGCACTTCCTATGAATAAAAAATTGTAATTTAAAAGCAAGATGAGGACTGATATTCCTCATTCAAATGAGTTTGTGAACTCTGAGTCAAGAAGAAAATTAAAATACAAGAGAAAGACTAACCCAAATTACACCTCTCCCACCTCTCATTAGTTCAAATCTAAGTTCAATGCCAGTCTCTACTGTTCTTGGGGGAGGGCACCTTGCCCATGCACTGGGGCACAAAAAGCCCCACAGAAGGGCCGTACCTAAACAGGCTGGGCATTTGCCCCATTTGAGTAGCAATCCCACTTCCAGAAACCAGCCACAAAAACAAACTAGAAAAATTCCAAAACGACAGGAAAGGCTTCATATGCTCCTATATTAAATAGGAGCAGAAGGCTAACGGATCCCAACGCTGACCTTAGGGAGCGAGCGCTGGCAGAGCCGTCACGGGAACCCCTGAGGCGGGGCGGCTGTGCCTGGAGGGAACACATGTACCACCCAAGTGATTTACATGCGCTACGTGAGCTTAGGAGGACCTCCAGTTCCAAAGGACGAAACTTGAGAGTGGTGTCATAGCACAGCCAGAAACTAACACATCACATTTAAACTCTGTTTTTTAATAGTTAAGGTATATAGGCTAGCAAAAGTCAAAATTTAATCATATTGCATATATCCTATAGAATTAAGCAACATTTTAAAATTTCAGCCTAGAATAAACAATTAAAGAAAGTAAACTAAAAAACCTCATAATCTTAAACGTGAATTGGAAACTGTTCATCACGGGCCTCTAGCTGCGTTCTCTCCTGGAGAAACTGCGGCTTCTCTGTAGTCACCTTCCCTGACAGGAAGCTGGGAGAGCATGCTGGGGCCCTGTAGCCCTCAGCTGCCGGCTCTGCTCGCCTGCCCAGGCAGCCTCGGACTCCCCCATCTACTTCCCAGAGGGCCTTGAATTATAGTTCCAAGTTTATCAGTGCCTTCCCGGTTCCTCCCTCCCCAACCCCACCCTGTCCAACTCCCCCAAACCTGCATGTGTGCCTTCCTTGTTCTTTGAATCTGAGGGGAACTGGCTGAATTTAAGGGCCCCGGGCACAAAGCTGTCATTTCCCTAATCCTTTGGAGCCCAAGGGGACTAAGGACTCTTTCCCTTCTGGACCCTGTATCGTGTCTTTAACAGTCCTTCTCTTTATGAGGCTCATCCTCAGACTCGAAGTTGCTTTTCCTTCAGGTCATAAAGAGGTGGAAGAGGGACCCGGGGAGCTGGAGTTACAGGAGCTCATAAGATGCTGAGTGTGGGTAAGGTGGTACCACGAGAGCTGTTCGTGTCCCATGTGCCAAGCCACCTCTCCGGCCATGTAATGTGTGTGTGTGTGCAGACACACACACACACACACACACACACACACACACACACACACACTCCAAGGTGGCCAGAGCTATTTCTCAGGAACTGTCCACCCTTTAAAAATTTTTTAGACTAATTGTATGCATGTTTTTGCCTGATTATGTACGGATATACGCCACCCATGTTCCTGTGCCTATGGAGATTAAGAGGGAGGGCGTTAAATTCCCTGGAACCAGAGTTAGACAGTTCATCCTAAACCACCACGTAGACAGATGCACAAACCCAGGCCCTCTGCAAGGGCGATAACTGCTCTTCAACTACTGAGCCGTCTCCAGCTTCTCCACATGTGGACCAGTCTGGCCTCAAAACCCAGAGATCCACTCACCTCGGCAGGAAGTACTGGGATTAAGGGCAAGTACAACCATGCTAGGTGCTACCTTTTATTTGTTAATATTTTTTAAAAAATTATTATTTATTTATGTGTGTGTGCACCCACAGAGACCATGAGGATATTGGATCTCCTCGATCTGGAGACACAGGGGGTCTGTGAGCTGCTGCCCACGTGGGTGCCGGGACCTGAAGTTTGTTCCCTGGAACAGCAGGGCCTGTTTTAAGCTTTACGCCATCTCTCTAGTCCTCCACCTCAGTGTTTTCCCTCTGCTTTTATTTTTTGGGACAATCTCTCTCACTGAATCTTGAGCATGTCCATTTGGCTGGAATGAATGACCAGCAAACCCCAGGGATTCCCTGTCTATACCTGCCCAGCTCTGGACTGTGGACTATTGCTAAAATTCCTTCAAACGGGGACACAGTCAATCCTAAGGTCCCTAGAACAAGCCAAGGAAGGGTTCTGCCAACATTCGCGCTGGTGAACTGTAGCGGGTCTTTGCTACTGTGTGGGTTCTTTTTCCCACTTTATTAAAGCCCCGCCCCCACACCCAGTTCGACTCCCTATCACTAGACAGGAGAGAAGAAGAGGGGGAGGGACAGAGAGAGGGATCCCTGAACCTAATTTCTTTTCTGTCCTTTCTTCTTTGAGCATGACTACTAACAAACTGCAACCAACCTCCCTGAATGTCCAAGAACCCCTATTAGGGCTCTAGTATTTACAGACTCTGAAAAGTTCCCAGAATCCCAAATGTCACAATCGCAGGAACGACCTGCAGCTGGCAAACCACGCCCCTGTAAAAGCATGAGGCAAATTATTCAGCTTCTTCAAATAGTCTGAAGCAGCCCCATATCCCCACACCTGGGACTGACATGAAAACACATTCTTATGGTATTTCTGTGTTTTTAAAGAAACCAACATCCCAGAATTCTCACTAGAGTGAACCAATGCCATTACTGGGCTTCCTTACCGTGCAGGGGCGAGGAGATGCTTTCAGGGCGGGTGCTCCCCGCACCACCACCAGACAGCACCCGGAAAGCCTTTAGCAGCAGAGATGAATTGGGGCTTTCCCTTAGCTCCCCAGACTCTAGACGCTGGCCCCTTCCAGAGGTCGCGTGCAACTAAGGCACAGCTGTCTGTACCAGGTGGAAGGGAGTGCCTGGATACTCGGGAGGGTTTCCTGACCCTCCGCAGCCCGCCAGTGAGTGGGGAGGATACAGTCAACAAGCTCAGGTAGGAGGATGGGGCACAGAGTGACAGCTTCGAGACGGCAGGTGTCGGCTGGGGGGAACAGTCCCAGCAGAGGGCTAGTGGCCATACAGGTTTTGCATAGGTGCTCAAGGCTGGATTCGAGAACGGCTTGGGCTCCCTCCCCAGCCCTTCATCTGTACTTTTAAATGTATATGTCGCAAGCTAATGTAGTCACGCGAGGAGGACACTCCCTAACCTATTTCTTCCGGCTAGGCTCCACCCGTTACCTGTCACCGCTTCCTAATAACCACCAGACTGCCATGCGTGAAATGATTAACCCACTGATTAGGTCAGAGCCCCTATTATCTACCAGTGCCTGGAGACTCAGACGCCCAGGGGTGCGCTGCACTAAGAACCTTTAGGTGCTTTTCAGTGTGGTCAAGATAACATCCAGTGGCCACGGGGTCTCGGACTCTGCGATGTAACTTCGCATGTTGTCTCAAGGAAAATAAGAGGAAACAAATATAAACCGACCTGGGGCTGGGGCTGGGGCTGGGGGGGGGAGGGGAGGGCCTGCAAAGCATGCAGGAAGCTCTGGGGTCGGGCCTCAGCACTGTGTAAACTCGGTGCTCACACCCGGAACACGAGCACTTAGGAAGTAGAGGCAGGAGGATTCGAGGATAACGGGTTCTAAGTTATCTCTGGTCTCTATTTCCACCCTCCGGAGAGATCCAGGGCTCGGGACCTGGGTAGACTTGAGTCTGGGGCAGGCAGCCTTACCAGGTTCACAGATCAAAGCTCTTTTGGCATCTAGGGGATAGTTTGAGAGAGGGCTGTCTGCCAAAGTAAAAAGCAGCACCTGCCTGAGATTTTGGGGAACTCACAAGTGTTGGCCTGACAGCCATGGGAGAGCAACGGGAGGAGAGAGGAGTGCTGTGTGCTGGGTGTCTCTGGACGCGTCAGGCACCCTCACACCACCGCTCACACCCAGGGAGAGAGCACTGAGCACGCCAGCCTCGTGGCTCAGGCGGCCAACTCTGACAGCTTCTGAGGGAATCCCAGCATGACAGCCAGCAGGAAGAGAGAACAGGACAGCCATGGTTGTGACCGTAGGGTCACACACAGGACCGGGTAGGAGGCTGAAGGAAGGCAAGGCTGAGCGCTAGGCGAGGCTGGTGGGGCTACAGCTCAGAGGTCTGCTTCCAACTCCAGTACTCGGGGAGGAAGGAAAGAGGCTGTACGCTTCACCAACCATGCCGGAGGGAAGAGCATCTGTGTGTATACCAGATCAACTCCTTGGAGTGCTTCCAGGCAGAATTTAGGTACAGCTTTCGGCTACAGGGTAAAGGGAGGGAGCCTGGAGCGCAGGGGAGGTGGTGGCCCACCCTAGCACAACGGGATCTTTCAGTGTCCCCTCGGCAGCAGAGCTGCCTCAGGACACTCTTCATGCTCAGGTGGCCGATGGCAGCCGGGGTGCCAGCCAGGGCTCTCCGTGGCGGTCTCTGTGGTCATCTGAGGCACTGACAACTGTGCTGTGGTGATGTCTCTGTCCCCAGGTGTTCACCTCTGGCAGCTTGAGTATTTTTGCCCTACTGTTGAGTCTTTGACCCTGTCTCTGCATGCCACATGAGCTTCCCTACAGAGGTGTATTATGAAAACAGCCTTTCCAGGCCTGGCAGTACAGATCTCTGATGCAAGTACTTGGGAGGCTGAGGCAGGAGGATCTTAAGTTCAAAGCAAGCTTGGGCTATGTTGAAAGAGAGAGAAAGGATGGATGGATGGATGGATCTCTGTACAGGAAAGGAAGGTGCTGGAGGGAACAGTACTCAGCACAGTCTTTGCCTAGCATGGGTTGGATCCCCAGTACTACAAAAAGCAAAAACAAAACTTGTAGAAAGCAGGTGGATGGAACGGGAGAGAGAGGGGTGGAGGGAGGGAGCATGTGATCCTTTCTTAATATCTTCAAGACTGTAATACAAACTATCAGCAGCAGATAAAAAATGTACAGTCTACACAGTGATAATATTCAAAATCTTCAGCCATAAAAATAAAGGCCTTTTATTTGGTTTTTCTATGCCATTACAAGAACATCTGGACAACACTTGAGTATCTGCAGAGCCAGTGACCACCTTGTCTACTTAACTGGGGGCAGATGCAGGAGCCAGGCTCCTCCCCAGGCTCGGGGCGGCTCCGGGTTAAGGGGTCACCTTCTTGTAGGTAATGTGGAGATGCTGAGTCATTGGCTGTGTAGTGGTTGCCATAGAGACCGTCTGTTCAAGTTTGCCTTCAGAATTCAGCCTGAATTTCCGAGTGATCTGGATGGGGAACAAGACAGAACACTTACATTTTTATCTTCAAAGGATTCAACAAAGGCTGGGTGTGGTGCACACGCCTATAATCCTGGCGCTCAGCAGGCCAGGACAAGAGAACTGTCTCAATTCTAGGTCAGCCAGGCTCCAAGCTAGCCTGGGGTTTATTTTGAAAAAACAAAAACGCTGAACAAACACCGGAGCAACCCCTGGTGTCAGTCAGCAGGGAACACCCCACCGAGGGTAAGACTGGTGTGAGACACCACGGGGCACACCAGGATGAAGGCCGTGGCTCTAGGCCCTCAGCCACTTCTCCCAAGCAGCAGGGGGCATGGGCTGGACCGGTCTGTTACCATACGCTGGCATTCTGCTGCCTCTAACCCCCACCTCCACCTGAGCCCTAAGCCGTAGCAAATGTGGTTTTGGAGGACCCTGGGCCAGCACTTGGGGAGCACTAGTCTACTGTGTTAGATGGCTCTTTCCACAAGAATATGAGTAGATTCGGAGTCATGTCTGTGTAGAGAATGCTTGTGAACACAGTGTGACCATGGGAAAAATGAATGTCTAAAGAACTCTCTAAGGGCCTATCGCTTAGGTGCTTCTGAACCATTGGCTGCTTTTGCCACGCCCATTAAGTGGACTCCCAACCCTTTTCCTGAGAAAAAGATAAAAATGTCTGTTAGTCCAAGTCTAGTTAAGGGGGCTGGAGAGATGGCCCCAGAATGTGTACACACACACACACACACACACACACACACACACACAAAATCATCTATCTATTTATCTATCTATCTATCTATCTATCTATCTATCTATCTACATAATTCATTCATTTATTTAATGTACATGAGTGTTCTGTTTTCATACACACAAGAAGAGGGCATCAGATCCCATTAGAGAGAGTTGTGAGCCACCATGTGGTTGCTGGGAATTGAACTCAGGACCTCTGGAAGAACAGCCAGTGCTCTGAACTGCTGAACCATCTCTCTAGCCCTATCTATCTCTTGAATAAATTTAGAAACAGACAAAACACCCCCCAAAGCCTAGTCAGGGACTTGAGGACGCAGCTCGATTGGCAGAGCTTGCTTGCACGCATGAAGCCTCGGGTGAGATCCGCAGCACCAATAACCTGGCCGTGGTGGAGCCACCGTAATCCACTGGAGGTAGAAGCAGGAGGATCATGAGTTCATAGCCAGCCTGGGATACATAAGACTTTCTCTCTCTCTCTCTCTCTCTCTCTCCACACACACACACACACACACACACACACCCGACTTACCATCCAAGGGACACTACTGTGCCTCAGCGCCCGCAGGGCCAGTCACCTTGCTGGGCACTCACCCCTCACCCTTCCCACTGTGGCCATCCGGGGCTGCCTTCTGTGTCTAAAGCTGCAAGAACAACTCCAGCCAGCCACCAGCCACCAGCCACCGGCCACCGGCCACCGGCCACCGGCCACCGGCCACCGGCCACCAGCCACCGGCCACCGGCCACCAGCCACCAGCCACCGGCCACCGGCCACCGGCCACCAGCCACCAGCCACCGGCCCTGAAACCCAAGTGGCTGCTGAGCCTCATCCAGGGACCACAACCCAACAGAGACCTCGCACACACCCCGCAGAGGAATGACAGATACCCACGGGTGTCCTAACCCCACACGCTCAGGTAACAGGTGGCACCCCCAAATATAAACATTAACAACCAAGATACACAGCATGTCCCCCCAGGAACCAGCACCCGACTGTAGTCTTTCCTGAGAACAGCAATGTCAACGCTGAAGCCCAAGAGAGGACGTCAAATGCCAACTATGAATATACTCAAGGACCCTAAGGAAAATATTAATAAATGTCTCAATGAAGACCAGAAACCACAGGCAAATAGTTGAATAAATTAATAAAAACAATTCAGGATATGAAAATAGAATTTACAAAGAAATGGAATCACTAAAGAATAAAACCCTTGATGAAAAACTCAGGAAATCAAATAAAAATGCTCAGATCAACACCACACTACAATCTCCCAACTTATCAAACCAAGTGGAAGACAGAATTTCACATCTGGAAGACAAGGTAAAAGAAAATGTTAGTTCTAAAAACCCTAGGCACAAGAATCTGGGACACCATGAAAAGACCAAATCTACAAATAACAGGTGTAGAGGACAAAGGAGAACCCTAGACCAAAGACATAGAGGCCGTTAGCGGAACCCTGTATGAAAATTTCCCAAAGAAAGAGAGTGCAAGAGGCATATAGAACACAAAATAATCAGGAGCAGAAAAGAAACTTTCACTACACATAATCAAACAGTAAGTACACAGAACAGAGAAAGGATATTAAGACTGCAAGGGAAAAAGGCCAAGAGACATAGACATGCGGGGCCACTGACTTTTCAATGGAGAGTCCGAGAGACAGAAGGGCCTGGATGAATATGCTATAAGCTCTGAAAGATACATGACCAGACAGCTAGACCCAGCAAAAAACCATCAATCACAAATAGAAAGAAAATATCCCATGATAAAAACAAGTGTAAGGTGTTTCTGTCCAGGGCTGGAGAGATGGATCAGCGGTTAAGAGCACCGACTGCTCTTCCGAAGGTCTGAGTTCAAATCCCAGCAACCACATGGTGGCTCACAACCATCTGTAATGGGATCTGATGCCCTCTTCTGGTGTGTCTGAAGACAGCTACAGTGTACTTATAGATAATAAATAAATAAATCTTTAAAAAAAAAAAAGACACACGGAATAAATAATCTTAGAACAGATACCAAAAGAAGTCTTTAAAGAAAAACAAAACAATAATAGTAGCAACATGTCAGGAATTAATAAATACTGCTCAAAACCTCTCATTTCCTTTTAGATTTACTTATTTTATATGTATGATAGTTCACCTGCATGTATGTCTGTGTCCCATGAGCATGCTTGGTGTCTGCCAATGACAGAAGATGGCCCTGGATCATCTGGTTGTGAGCCATCTATGGGTGCCGGGGATTAAACCCAGCTCCCATGAAAGAGCGACAAGCACTTTCAATCACTGAGCCACCTCCCCAGCACCAATAACTATCAATGTCTCAATTCCTCAATGAAAAGACACAGGCTAACAGACTGCATTAGAGAACAAGATCTATCTGTTTGATGCTTCCAATAATCACAGCTCACTACCAAGGTAACAGGGTGCAAAATGAACCCCAAGCAGGTATATATCCATTTTAGTATGTGAGCTAAAACTAATCAGAAGAGATAGGGAATGTCACCACATATGCATTAGAAGTTAATCCACTAAGAGGATCTTACAATTCTAATAGTTTATGCACCAAACACAAAAACACCCAAGTTCATAAAAGAAATGCTACTCCCGCTAAAAATCATTTGATCCTCACGCAATGATACTGATGTTAAAACCCTATAATCACCAACACAGAGGCCATCCAGACAGAAACAAAACAAAGAAATTCTGGGGTTAAATAACGCAGACCAAACAGGCCTCACAGACACTGCACAGCAGGACACTCCTGTCAAACACTAAGGAACACTCTTCCTTCTCAGCAGCCCATGGAAGGTTTTCTAAAATTAGTCACATATTTGGGTACAAAGCAAGTTTTAGCAAATATAGGAAAACTGAAATATTCTGCATCCTATCTGACTACCATGGATTAAAACTGGGTATCAGAAACAACTGAACTGCAGAAAGTACACAAACTTCACAGAAGCTAAACAACTTACTACTCAATGAAGACAGGGGTAAGGCAGAAATCAAGAAGGAAGTTAAACAGCTTTTAGCCTGAAGAAAAGAAAATAGAAATACATTTCAAATGAAGGCAGTTCTAAGAAGAAAGTTCATGGCACTAACTGCCTATATCAAAAATTGGAGCAAGCTTGAAATACTATCCAGAACAATTAGATGGGAAAAAATAAACGCTTGGCTGAAATTAATGAAAGAGAAACAATGCAAAGGATCAATAAAAAGAAGAGCTGGAGGTTTTTTTGTTTGTTTGTTTTTGTTTTTGTTTTGTTTTTTTTTTTTGGAGATGGGGGGATCAATAAGATCAACAAACCTTTAGCTAAGCTAAGCGAAAAGAGAAACTAAATTAATGAAGTCAGGAGATGTTGTAACCCAGCCCGAGGAGATGCGGATAATCATGTGGACAGACTTAAAAAACCACAGGCAAATGGTTGAATAAATCAATAAAAACAATTCAGGATATGAAAATAGAACTTACAAAGGAATGTGTATTTCAGCAAATTGGGAAACCTAAAAGAAATGGGGAAAAGAAACCTGACACATGGACCTCCTAAAGATACATTATGATGAAACAAATAATTTAAACAGAGCCACTGAGAGAAGAGTAATTAAAAATCTCTCATGAATGAAAAGCTCAGGGTCTGGTAAGTGGATTCAGCACATAAGTGTACCAGACCCTCAAAGAACTAACTAACTAACTAACACACACACACACACACACACACACACACACACACACACCCAAAAAAACAAAAACAAAAACAAAAACAAAAAATCAAACCAAACCATACCAAAACCCCCCACCAAACTCCAACATCCCTTCATGATAAAAGCCCTGGACATAAAAGTCCCCTTGTAGGGAGACAAAACCCATATCTCAGCAGTATAAAGGCAGAACAGCAAGCACATAGCTACCATCATTCTGAATGGAGAGAAACGACCCCGAGCATTTCTACTAAATCAGAACAAGAGCAGAATGCTGCAGTCTTGGTTAGTTTTTGTCAACTTGACATAAGCCAGAGTCAAGACCTCACCTGACAAAATGCTGCCACCAGAATCTGCCTTAGCTCACCGGCACAGGAAAGCACTTTTCAAACATGACTCTGATAGCATAGGCATTAGACTGTAAATGAACTGAACAGAGGCCTCAGTTCTGAAACCCCGGAAACCCTGGTATATTCAGGAATGGAAGGAGATGCTAAGGAAGGGTTCAGAGGCGGAGGAGGAGGAGGAGGAGGAAATGAAACGTAATAAGTTAAATACAATATGGCACTTGGAATATAACTGTGAGAGTCTCCTAGGAAACAGCAACAGACCAGGTGATGAGAAAAAAAGGGGGAGATCAAACAAAGGGACCAGGCTGGAGAGCCGGCTCTGAGGTTAAGAGCACTGACTGTTCTTCCAGAGGTCCTGAGTTCAATTCCCAGCAACCACATGGTGGCTCATAACCATCTGCAATGGGATCTGATGCCCTCTTCTGGTGTGTCTGAAGACGACAGTATATTCACATAAATAAACAAACAAACAAATAAATAAATCTTTAAAAAGGAGAAAAGAAAGAAATCAAAGGGACCTCCCCCCCTTTTTTATGGAGGTAAAACCATAGTCTCAGCATAAGAAGGAAAGATTATAGAAGTTCAGAGATGTTAGACCAACCTGAGAAACACTGAGACCTTGTTTCAAATGAACAACAAAAAACCCAAGAAATTTCCTTAGAATTGTCAATAATCAATCAAAAGAGGAAGTAGAGAAAAATTCTATGTACATAGCCCCAAACTACAAAGCGCATATGCTGTTCTAACAAGAAAGACGCACAGAGCTGGCGGCCCTGCCTGTGTGACGGGCTTTAGAGCTGAAGTGGCGCTGAGCTGTGCCTCTCTCTCCCCGCCCTCAGCTTACGCTGTGTACTGAGCGCAGACCGAACCCAGGGCCCAAGCATCCTATGCAGTGCTGAACAGCAGAGCCCACACTGCCCGCTCCATGACTGGACCGAGTGAGTCCGGATCTGAGCAGCCCTGACCAGAGCAGCTGTGTGAACCGAGCTCACTGAGAATTCAGACTCAACTGAAAAGTTACCCACACACTGACCACAGCGCTCAGGGGTGGAGGCAGGAGGATCAGAGTTCAAGGCCAGCCTGGTCTACATAGCAACTTCCAAGACAGCTAGGGTTATCTAAAAAACATAAAAAAACCCAAGTAAACAAAAAAGTCCATTCGGAAGAAACTCTTAAGCATAAGGGGAGAAAGATGGAGCAAAGAGTAAGCAGACTTCCGGCACATACCGGAATATTAAAAATGAGGACACAGCTACTACAATGGAATAGAAAGGCATACATTCTTAAATGATCTGTTGCTGGCAAAAAATGAATAAAGTTGGAAAGAACCAGAGCCTATGTTCATATGAGCATAATCTAAGAGATACACGGCACCTTATAAACCGTGTAAAGACCACAAGTCAGGCTGGAGAGATGGCTCAGCGGTTAAGAGCACTGACTGCTTTTCCAGAGGTCCCGAGTTCAAATCCCAGCAACCACATGGTGGCTCACAACTATCTGATACCTTCTTCTGGTGTGTCTGAAGACAGCTACAGTGTACTTATATAAATAAATAAATCTTAAAAAAAAAAAAAAAAAAAGACCACAAGTCACTCAGCAGGCAAATGTCAGAACATCCTGAATCACACGGAAATGCAGATATGACAGATTAACACAAGAAAATGAGATGATGATATTATTATTATTATTATTATTATTATTATTAGTAATTATTATTATTTTGGAGTAGAAAGCAAATTCTGAAGCAGGAACCTGAGTCCAGATGTGATAAACGAAACATCTGGGCAAACAGCATTATAAATGAAGGCACTGCTCTGAGCCACACTAGTCACACAGGGAACAGACCGCAGACAACAGCCACAGCACGTAAAAACCTCCTGTCAACAACAGAATCTCAACCCACAGAAAACCCAGCATAAATATACAAGGTAATAATTAAAATGACAATAGCCTAGGAAATGCCCTTCTACCCACAAGCTGGACTGAACGCAGCCATGGGATTGAGGCAGGACGCAGGGACTCAGGCAGGGCTAGCAGTTTACCAGGATCACGCTCGAGTGCACTTACCCTCCGGTCAGAGACTTAGGAGAAATCTGTCTAATAAATTTGGGCCTATTTACAAAAGTATAGAGCACAAACATAAAGGGGTGTCTGTGAGGGAAGGACAGCAAGTCCACAGGAGTAGGGGGCAGGCATCAACAGGAGGGAGGAGCAGGGTGGGGATGAGGCCCGGAGGACGGGGAGCAGCTACGTCTATGGGAGTCTGGGAACGCCCAGAGGAGGTTGGGCTCACCTGCTCCACGTGGGGCTCCTTGGCGAAGGAGATCCTGGAGATGGAATGCGATGAGACACACAGCTCCTGCCCATTCACCTCGCCCTCCTCCACTTCCACAATGCCTGTAAGGGAGGGGCAGTTAGTGTGATCCCGAGACACTCCTACCTTCCGATGCCTGATGCCTGGGAGACGGTCACAGGAAACCAGAGCTCAGCAACCATCCGGGTCCAGCGGCTCCCCTCCTGTGACTTCTCGCAGATACCAAGAAAGTGGCTCAGAATAGATTCTCTCCCTCTCCCTCCCCCCCCCCTCTCCATTCATGGCTGACTTTGAGTGTTTTCCTCTTTTTTGAGACACATTCAGACACTGACTGAACTTGGAGCTCACCTCTTTGCCAGGCTGGTTGGCTGGAGTCTACACTCGGTTGTTATGTGGATATTGGGGATCCAGGCTCAGGTCCTCATGCATACATAGTTAGCACTTCGCCTACTAAGCTGTCTCCCCAACACCCATACATGTTTTTGGGAAGGGGTCTTATATTGCTTAGGCTGGTCTGGAATTCATAGAATCAAGAAATCCCCCTGCCTCACTCACACCTCTAAGAGAGACCTCTAAGTAATGAGGAGCACAAGGGCAAATGCCCGATGGAGGGTCATCTCTGTACCCCAGCCCTCCTACTGCACTTCTTTTTTTTTTTTTTTTTTTGGTTTTTCGAGACAGGGTTTCTCTGTGTAGTCCTGGCTGTCCGGGAACTCACTCTGTAGACCAGGCTGGCCTCGAACTCAGAAATCCTCCTGCCTCTGCCTCCCAAGTGCTGGGATTACAGGTGTGCGCCACCACTGCCCGGCTCTCCTACTGCACTTCTTAATGGGGTAGGAGTAGTGCCCTCAGGTGTAGTTCTACCTTGTGCTGTCCCTGGAAGGAGCCGGGGACAGACAGCGCATGTCTGACAGGGTCTGGTGGTAGCTCCTCTCCAAGCTGGCTAATTCTGAACAGGAGTGAGACTGCGCACAGTCAAAGTCACACAGGCTGTTGAGTGATCTCTGAGACATCGGCTTGCCAGACTTCCAGACGAGGACCTGCAGTCAGTCGGCTGGTTCATAAGAGGACCTATCCTTTGGGCGTGTACTGTGTTGGCAAAGTACCAAAACTAAGGCTGTGCTAGGAGGAAGGCCCATGTCTGTGGAGAACTATATCCTCAGTGTTCCTACAGTACACGCCATGAGGAGACATGCATTTGAAAGTCACCAAGATGATCTCTGTAACACCGACCAGCAGGCCTTGAGTTAGGGGCGCCATACCTGTGTTCTGGGCACTGACAAAGGCCACCTTGTTGGTGTCAGGCTTGAGGCGGATGAAGCCACACTCTCTGTGCATTGGCTTGTGTGTTTCTGGATGGAAGGAGTTGAACCTGGATGGGAAACAGATGTGAAGGAGATACACAGCCTCGAAGCGCTGTCCCACTAGATGTACTGTAGCAAGGTTTTCCTCTGGGCACGCCATCAGTGTCCCAGGCCACTCTGCAGAACACCTCAGTCTCACAGTCACAGTGACGACAAGCAATAGACAGCACTGTGAGGGCTAGGTCCACGCAGCAGTAAGGGAACTTTTGGTCCCACTGGATAGCCCTGGCTGGCCTGTATCTCACAGCCTGCCTCTGTCTCCCAAGCGCTGGGTCTAAAGGCACATGTCACCTTAACACACCTAGCAGAAGGGGAGACTCGCAGGACCTCCTCTGGGATTCGAGCCACTGTTCTCTTCTGTCTCACCTTTGACCAGCAGTGATTTGGGGAGTCGCTGGAGCACATCAGTAACTAAAACAGGGGCTTCCATGAAGTCATCATCTATGGGATGGGATGGGATGGGATTTGAGGAGGTACTGCCGCTTGAAGGACACCTACAGTTTTGTAAGGAACCTTAATAATCTCATTGGTTTGACAACCTAAGTCTTAACTTTGGTCTACAGTTGGTGAATAGACATTTGTCCATGTCCACACAAGCAGCTGGCGTCCTAATGTGGAGCAACAGATTCATGATGAGTCAGGGAATAGCAATCGAATAGTCTTGGCTTTGTGTAGCAAATGCAACCAGGACCAAACTATTTTAGGACAGAGTATCAGGGCGACCTCTCTCCCATGTGGTATGAGATATATGCCTTCTTGCTGCGGCGGCAGTTGCATGGGCCTTGTTATGGGTAGTGAGACACACGACTAACGCTGAGCTACTGAGGTGGAGAACCCACGGAGGTGGAGGCAGCGCCCAGTCAGGAGAGCTTTCTTGTTCCATGTTCACCAAGCCAGAGTCCTCCGTAATGAGTGGGGCTCCACCGGAAGACAGCTGAAGGACTGGAGAGATGCACAATTGGACAAGACACCAGCAAGCTGTGACAGCGTTTGTGGCGGCTACTATGCTGATAGAAATGCAACGGAAGCCAGGATGGCTGCCCTGCAAGACCTTGCTTATAGAGAGTAAGAATTACAATGCAAAGGGTCAAGGGTCTCGTCCTCCACGTTAGTCTCAAATTCAGCAGGTAGGCTAGAGAAAGGGAAGCAGTTAAGAGTTGCTGGTTCTCCACTCCTGCTGCTGGGAGGGATGCAAAAGATAGACAGAGGTCACAAATCAGAGCTGTCAGAGTCCCTCCTGAGTCCCACGGGAAGGGAAGTCAGCTAGTGAAGACTGAAAATACTGAGGAAAAGATCACAGAGGCACCTCTCAGCCGCTTCTGATGTAAGGCGAGGCAAGGCCTATGACTCAGTACGGAGTGTGCAGCAAGTCGAGAGGGGGACCCTGGGCCTCGGAACAGCTTGTGGCCCTCCAGACTTGTAAGAAGGAAAGGAAAGGACTCCCAGCTTGGGTCGCGGCGGAACATGTGATCAGTCTGAATGCTGTGGAAGACGAAGAGTAACATAAGCCGTCCCTTCTAGGGACAAAGGCTGAATAACCTGGGACAACAGGCAAACAGTCAGCTCCTCAGGGCCTGGCTCAGAGATGCCATTAGGGACACTTGGTTATTAACATCGAGGTCCCCATGAATCAGGGGGCCCTGCCGAGGGAAGGTAAGAGGTGATGTACGGGGCCCAGTTTATGGAGCCCAGTTTACGGAGCAACAAAGGACCGTTTTCCCAATTTAAATAAGCTGATTCAGCAGGCCACCTGGGAACTGGGCTTTAGCTCCTAGCTGAGCCCCCTGCTGGGTGTGACCAACAAGGCAGAAGAGGTTTGGCTGGATCTGGCTGGCTTAAAATGACAGATAAATTGGGCCATCAAGGTGCTGTAATAATGAGGAGGAAGTGAAGGAGGACAAAGCAGATAAAAGGAGTTTGCTTAGGTCATTTAAAGACAAATGTGACAAGATTTGTGTCAAGTTGAAAGTCCTACGGAAAGAAAATGACAGGGCAGATGGTACTCCAGGGAGCTTCACAGAAGGCACGGAGTAATGAAAACAGTGCAGATGGAAGCCATGAGGCTTGTGGGTGATTTCCACCCCTGCCGCAAGGAAGCTGGGAACACTAACTTCTGCCCTGCAAGAAAGTATGTCAGGAGAGGAAACTCTTCACCTGACCCGGACTTTACTTCGCAGCTCCTGGGCTGAGGGAGAGGCAACTGGCTCCTTTTACAGAGCCCGAGGCTGGCAGAGGCAGGGACAACTCAAGTGTCAGACAGGAGAACAGTCCGGCTCCCACCGCTCTGGCTGTGCTGAGCAGCTCATCAGGAGAAACCTTATCAGGACTGCGGCAGCAGTGCCCGAGGATAAAGAGGCCACAGAACACTCCATGGAGCAGCACGTTCTATCCATGCCACTGTTTCCCACGCTCGTGTGAGGACACAATTGGAACAAGTGATGGGACTCTTCTCACGCTCTGGTGGGCCTCACTGGGTGTTCTTTAGGATCCTCTTTTAAGCCGCTGACCCGAGATGAACTAGAACTTGCTTGGATAGAAGGCGGTGGTCTGCAAAGGCCCTGCCCACACTCTATAAAAGGGTTTCTTTACACAGGTGGTGTAAAGCTAACCCTGAGTGCCTTAGACAGTTAGAAAACCATCTGAAAAGCAGTGAAACCAGCAGCTAAACAGGCTAAAAGAGGGCATTCTGCACGGAGGGGAACATGCCAAAAGCTAGTGTCAGCAGAAAGCCCAGTGCCTGGGCGGGGCCTCCGACATTGCCACTCTTGTTGGTTATGTCGGAACTAGATGGGAGGACCTTCCTGCTGGTGACACTGCAGGCTCTGGCTGCAGAAATTGGGGAAATCAAGCTGGGGCTCAGCTGGAACCCCCTTCCATGCTGGCCGGCTTTGCTGCCGGAAAAACTGCCACCAACGATCTCGCTGGCCTGCACACCCCGAGAGCACGCTCACACTGCCAGGTAGGCTTGGCACAGGCACATCAGGAGCTGTGACTACTGAGTGCAGCCAGCAGCCTTCCGACCAGATGCAAGGCTTGCTGCAGGAGATCACCTAGTAGTGTAAGTCAGGCCAGAAACCTATGGCTGGGAAGGCCACTAGCCTCAGGCAGACTGCTTTGCTTCATTGAATGGATATATCAAATGACCTTGCATGTGTCTGTGTTTATGCCAACAGTTTATAAGTACTATTGGCAACGGCGCTGTCCGCGCTCTCCAGCACGGGACTGCACACATTACTCTCGCCTGTACACTCATAAGTGCCCGTGATCCCGGGGGATGCTCGCGTGTGTGCGAGTGGAAGGCTAACTAAAAGGGAGCTCCGGGGCAGCTTCTGTGAGGCCGCATCCACGGTGGGGACTTCTGTGAGGCCGCATCCACGGTGGGGAGTGCTCTACGGTAATGTAGCTGTTGGGGGCCACCCACACTCCTGTCACTCCTGTGAGTAACCTCCCGCCATGCTCTGTGAGATGCCCAACAAACCCATTGGTTCACCAAGCTGAACCTTGGCAGAATCCTTGGTTGTTGATCTGGAGTGAACAGCTCATGGTTCCCCAGGAGAAGTTCACTCGCAATACAAAAAAAGCCATTATGGACGAGACCTTAGCTATGGGCATGCTGGGACATGATCTACTCTGACCAGAAGGTCACAGTGTCCCAGGGCCTGAAGCACGTACCAGATACACCCACCCCCAGTCCAGCAACTTGTTCTTAATAATATGGAGTATCCTTTCCCAGAGGTCTTTTCAATTTGTGTTTTTTCAGTTTTCGGTCCTATGTAGCACTGTAAACACTGTACACAATTACAGTCAAATCTTAAGGTTTCTCTGTGTAGTCTTGGCTGTCCCAGAACTCACTTTGTAGACCTGACTTGCCTCTGCCTTCCCAGTGCTGGGATTAAAGGCTTTTGTTTGTTTTGAGACAAGGCCTCATTCTCATTCTCATTCTCATTCTCATTCTCATTCTCATTCTCATTCTCATTCTCATTCTCATTCTCATTCTCATTCTCTCTCTCTCTCTCTCTCTCTCTATATATATATATATATATATATATATGTGTGTGTGTGTGTGTGTGTGTGTGTACATACATACATATATATACACACACATATAAATAAATAATTAGGGTATAATTTCTAACTAACCTTTATCACATATTCATACTGAGCACAGTACACAGGTCTCTAATTGCAGCACTTAGGAGACAAAGGCCAGCATGGTCTACACTGTTATAGCCTGACATGACAACAGAGAGGGCCGGCCTCTGGGCTGGGCTATGAGTGAGATGCAGTGGTAGAGGCTGCTTATACAAAAGGCCCAGGGCGGGAGAGATGGCTCAGCGGTTAAGAGCGCCGACTGCTCTTCCTAAGGTCTTATAAATAATTCTTTGGGCTGGAGTGAGCAGAGGTCCTGAGTTCAAACCCCAGCAACCACATGGTGGCTGGTGGCTGTAATAAGATCTGACTCCCTCTTCTGGGGTGTCTGAAGACAGTTACAGTGTGCTTACATATAATAAATAAATCTTTAAAAAAAAGGGGGGGGGCTGGAGAGATGGCTCAGTGGTAAAGAACACTGACTGCTTTTCTGAAGGTTATGTGTTCAAATCCCAGCAACCACATGGTGGCTCACAACCATCTGTAATGAGTTCTGACACCCTCTTCTGGTGTCCGAAGACAGTGACAGTATACTTACAAATATAATAAAGAAATCTTTAAAAAAAAAAAAGGCCCAGCAGGCAGACGGGGGGGGGGTAGGGGGAGGGAGAGGGAGGAGGGAGGAGGGAGGGAGGGAGGGAGGGAGGGAGGGAGGGAGGGAGGGAGGGAGAAAGGAGTGAGCCTGATTTATACTATCTGGGTCATTTATTTGCTTGTTTTTTCCAGTGCTGGAAGTGAACCCAGGGCCTCACACATGTTGGGTGAGTCATTTTCCACTGAGCTATATATCCTTGGCTCTCTTAACATTTTATTATTATTTTTAAAAAATTCATATGTATGGGTATTTTACCTGCATGTATGTCTGTATACCACACGCATTCCTGGTAACTGCAGCCAGAAGAGGACACTGGATCCCTTGAACTGTGCTTATATAGTTGTGGGTGCGGGGACTCAAACCAGATCCTAGGTCCTCCAGAAAAGCAGCTCTTACCCACAGAACCATCACTCCACGCCCACACTGAGCTCTCTTTACTCTTAAATTTGAGACAATCCTGCACACAGCCCTGGAACTTGTGATCTTTCTGCTTCAATATCCTAAGTGTTGGGATTACAGGCATTATGTTACTTGGCTGTGCTATTTTTAAATTTTATTTAATTTTTCATCATGTGTATATATGTGTATGTCACATGTGTTGGGGTACCTATGGATATCAGAAGTTGGGGATCTCTGGAGCTGGAGTTACAGGTAATTTTAACTGGCCTGACATAGGTGCTAGGAATCGAACTTGTTAACTGCTGAGCCAGCTCTCTAGCCCCAGACTTTTTTTTTTGTTTGTTTGTTTTATGTGCATGGGTGTTGCCTCCAGAGCTGCCTGGAGGCCATAAGAGAATTTGAGATTCCTGAAATGGAGGCACAGACAGCTGTTAGCTGGCATGTGGGCGCTGGGACTGAACCTCCGATAGAGCAGCCATCTCTCAGCCCTAGGTAATTTTTTATTATTCAGAATTCCCAGCTCATTGGAGCAGGTACCACCTCTGAGCAGTGGTCCTGAGGTGTAGAAGAGAGCAGGCTGAGCAGCCACTGGGACCAGCCAGGAAGCAGCAGCCTCCACAGCTTCTGCCTCGTTCCTGCCTCCAAGGTCCTGCCCTGACTTCCCTCAGCGATGGAGTGTGATCCGAGAGTTGTAATAAGAAAGAAACAGCTTCCTCTACAAGTTACTTTTGGTCATGATGTTTTATTACAGCAATAGAAACCATAACTAAGCCTGCCCTCTATCTCTGTGAGCTGTCTTTCCGACGAGCCCAGGCTGACTAGGGATTCATGATTAGCTGCCTTAGCTCCAGAATGCTGAAGACATAGGCATAGCCTCCACAATCAAACGATCTCTTTAACAACACTGTCAGGTGTGGGAACACACAACTTTAATCACAGCACTCTGGAGGAAGGGTTTAAGGCAGGTCTAGCCTCATATCTAGGACATCCAGAGCTACGCGGTCACCACTGACCTATCCTGCTAGCCCCTAGTTAAGATTCCTAACGTACAACTTACAGTGCAGACTGAAGCAGAAACAGGTTTTTGCTTTTTTATTTTATGTACTTAAAAAAAAAAAAAGTGAGGTGCTGAGGAATAAATCCAGGACTCAGACATACTGCAAAACTGCTCCGTCACTGACACGTCTCTACCCTCTTTTAAACTTGCTAAGCACATACATCACTTTTGAAATTACATACCGGCCTCCCTTAAAAGTAGCATTATTTCCTGCTGAGAATCACAGTACCTGCGAGAACACCTCACCCAGCGCAGGGCAGGAGTGCCCGAGGCCCCACCCTCTTCCTGCAGCAGCCCTGAGCAACTGAGGCCCACACATCAGACCAACGCTGCTGACTGAATTAAACACACGCCAATTGCGTTTCTGCTTGGATTAACTAACGTGTCAGTGTGCGGTCTGCCTAACATCTTAAAGAATGTAACGGAGTGGGCTGGAGGGACGGCTCAGTGGTAATGAGCACTGACTGCTCTTCCAGAGGTCCTGAGTTCAAATCCCAGCACCCACATGGTGGCTCACAACCACCCGTAAAGGGATCTGATGCCCTCTTCTGGTACATCTGAAGACAGCAACAGTGACAGTGTACTCACATACATAAAGTAAAAATAAAGTCTTAAAAAAGAGTGCTTACTGCTCTTTGGGAAAAAGAAAAAGACTGTAACAGAGCATAAAAGTGCCATTTTTACCAATCACATGCCTCAGCTGCCGGGCTCTGGAAAAGAAGCCAGAGCTTTAGCAAACCTAAAGGTGCTTTCCGCATCTTCCTGTGGCATGCCTTTGATCGGTCTGGAGTCACCTAAAGCCAGGTGGGACTTACGAGAAGTTGAGCATAGGCTGGCCCACATGGGAGATGTGGACCTCCTCCAGGTACTGGAAGGGCTGCAGGGTCGGGAAGGTTCCAGCTCCCGGCGGGTCCGACAGCCAGGTACCCAGCATCCAGGACAGCGGCTCCACCACGGGATTCAGCTTGGGAGGCTCTGAAAAGGAACGGATGGACCAGTAAACGACTCACTTCCTCCAGTCCAATGACTTCGCGGCCTCTGGGTGGAGGCTGGCACGCGGCTGGAAGGTGCTTTTGCCACCACAGCCACACACCCATCAACTGCCCTGCGGTGAGAGCATCCTGGGCCTCTGCGGCGTCCAGAGTCTGGGGAGTGAGGAGGGTGAAGGGGAAGCCTGAACACTGTCCTCCAGCCCGGGGGCCAGAATGCAGCATGGGAGGAAGGGTGTGCGCAGGGAGGGGGAACAGGTGGGCTAGGAGGCAGGGCTGCAAAGCAGCAGGGCTGGAGCCTGAGGCTGACGTTTCCCAGAAAATGGCATCTCCTTCTATCCAGCTGTGCCTTCCTCATATCCAGCAGACACTGCCTCCTTTCCTAGGAGTGACGGTGGCACATGGGCTGGCACACCGAGGAGCCGGACGCAGCTGAAGGACAGTGGGGCAGGCAGCTCTGTGAGGACTGGCCGAGTGCTGCGTGAAGCTGCAGTCTGTAACAGTCACATGACCTACAAGATCTCCTCTGCGCTCACCCTGACTCTGCCAGAGGCTGTGAGGGCCTCCGAAGGGCCACCAGGCTGATTCCACCTGTGACCAGGGCACTTCTGGTACCTTTCTACAACTTAAACCTCGAGTCTGGAAAGCGGCTCAAAGGAAGAGCGGCCTGGAGATGGCTGAGAGCCTCAGTGCAGGTAGACTCTTCATCTACCAACAGACACACACCCCTTCCCAGACCAACAACTACCTCACAATGCGTTCTCCGAGACAACTAGGTCAGCCTTGGGAGCGACTTCAACTTTAATCCACACAACTCCAAGCTGAAAGAGTTGGGAAGAACATCCAGAAAGAGGGAAGAGCTTTCCAGGCCCCACAGCAGAGAAGACAACTTTGAGGCGGCGGCTGTCCCCACCGTGTGGGTCCTGAACCGAACGCAAGCCCATTAGACCTGGCCCCAGTGCTTACCCAGGGTCATTTGGACAGAACTTAAAAATGTTTGTTACTGGGTTGGAGAAATGGTCTAGTGTTTAAGTGTTCACTTCTTGCTCTGGGGAGGACTGAGACTCACTTCTTTACACCATATGGTCATCCATAATTCCAGTTCCAGGAGATTTCATGCCATCTTCTGACCTCTTCATGCACCAAGCACACCCCGGGAAACATACATGCATACATGTATGCAGGCAAGACATTTTCACAGAAAATAAAATATATAAATATAACCAAGTTTTTTTTATAACAAAGTTTTAATGTATTATTTTTATTTACATAAATATTTGTGATTCTGTGTGAGTGTAACAGTGCACTTCTTTACCAGAGAACAGGCAGACCAAGTTCCTGTCTACTCCCCTACCCTCAGGGTGCCGAGTTAGCCTCCACACCTCTACTCCAAGTTAGCTAGAAACCGCTCCAGTGGGGTTTGCGATCTCAAACTATTCCACAATAGGGCATAGGGAACTCAGTCATTTTGAGCAAGACAGGGCAGTCTGCTGCCTCCCTCATGTCATGATCTCCAACAACACCTAAGCCCGCTGGTGTGGGACAATAGGGTGCCTTACTCGGTTTGTGTGCCTAGAGCTTGCACGTGTCTCTCACGCACGGGCATGCGTGTCCTGTGAGGTCCTGCGAGGGTCTGTGCCCGGCAGTCGGCGGGTCTTCTCCATTCTCTTCCCTTTTCATTTTGTTCCCCTGCAGGCAGGATAAGGATGGTCTAGGCCTGCCCCCTAGGGTGGGAGGCTTGCCACAACAGGCAGAGCCTCTCCTGATGGGCACTCGGGACAGGGCGAGGCTTCCCAGGAGGGCGGCAAGCGCTTTCTCAAGAGGCAGGGCTGGAATGCAGCCCTGCAGGCATGTTCACGACCCACACCTGGCTCTAGTCACATCCTCCACATCAAGGAAGTCTCAATAAGCATTACAGGATCCAGACAGATCCACGGGGCCTCTTCCGGCCCCCAGTGTCCTCCGCAGCCCTTCCCTCCGGGGGTGCTTTGGGCTGAGCCATTACGGCTGTTGCCTGTGCAAGACCAGTCTCCATTAATACAAAAGACCAAAAGGTGAGGTGTGAGAGAGCCTCACTCAGGGAAGAAGAAAGGTGAAGCAAACCCCAGGGAAGTATCAATAGAAATGTTCTCTGTGGTATTAGGCATTTGACCTCTTGGTCCCTAGCTGGGGCAGCGCTGTCTGGGAAGGGTTAGGAGGGATGGTCGCCTCGCTGGAAGAGATTCGACTGGGGCACGCCTGCTGGTCACCATGCCTGCCACTTCCTGCCATGTCTTATCCTCTGGAATCATAAGTCCAAATAAACCAAGTAAGTTGCTGTACTTGTGGTGTTCTCTCACAACAATGGAAAGACAGCGAATCCAACCAGTCGGCAGCAGGAAGGACGTAAGAGTGAAGACACACGGGCACAGGCAATGGTGGAGAGGCCCTCATGGGAAGCCACGCTGGAGTCTCCAACACAGATGTGAAGAGCGTCTACCCAGCACACACAAGACCCAGGATCTGAGACACTTCAAAACACACAAACATACCACCCCCAAGTTCAAACTATGGGACAGAATAATGTACATAAATTTTTAAAATATTTTTTTAAAGGTGGGCATAGAGCAGGACCCAGCAATAGCTTCCCCCCAGGGACAGGCCCAACAGACATTAAGCACCCACCAAAGTTAGACCTAACTCTGCAGCAGCGGACTGTCACGACAGCCACAAGCAGACTCACATGCAATGCCGCTGTGTGAGCTACAACCCAGCGTGTCCAGATGAGGAACACTATTCAGTCATGAAAGCAAGCGATTTCCAACTCTACCACAGGTGGTAAGCCTGCGGGACAGAGGTCAGACCAAGAGCAGGGATTAACTCTTGTGAAATGTTCAGGGTTCCCATCGCACAGAGGAAAAGCAAGTCAGTGCTTCTCCACAGTGGAAGTCACAGGGCTAGCAGACAAGCCCACGAGGAAGACGCACGGGTGGGACCTCGAGCTCGCCTCAGCTTCCAGAACCCTAGGATTGCTGCAGACTGGGGTGGCCAACTCTGTAGCTCCAAAAAGTCCGGAAAAATAATTTCCAGTTTCCCAGAACAAAAAAACTACCAGTCACTTAGTGAGATGACAGTATTTTGGATAATGATGTCAAATAACGTAACTTTTACAATTAGTTATGCTAGTTTCCTCTACCTTCTATTTTTATTTTTATTTTTTTTATTTTTTGGTTTTTCGAGACAGGGTTTCTCTGTGTAGTCCTGGCTGTCCTGGAACTCACTCTGTAGACCAGGCTGGTCTCGAACTCAGAAATCCGCCTGCCTCTGCCTCCCAAGTGTTGGGATTAAAGGCGTGCGCCACCACCACCCGGCTTTTCCTCTACCTTCTTAAAGCAGTTTAAGATAGGGCTGGAGAGATGGATGGCTCAGTGGAGATCTAAGAGCCCAGGGCATCATGGTGGGGCTCAGATCCACTGTTGCAATATGGCTAACTTTAATATTTCAGTAAGTCAAGACACTGATTTGGGGATATGACCGCTGACTGAGATAGAGATTTGTTCAATTATAAACAACTGGCGGTATGAACCATGTCTTCTTGCCTTGGCTGTCTGATCTACTGTTAGGCACGGCATTGTTAGGCATGGTGTCCCTCCCTCTACTACCCTTTCCTCGGGGTAGAGGCTGAAAAGGCCCTGGGGATTTTGGACCAATCTATAGAGCCCTCAGCTACATCTCAGAATAGCCTTCATGCTGTTTAGAGTCACTCTGGGAACAGGTTCCAGAAAGCTAGTGCTGCAGGAATTCTCCCACCGAGGAAGTACGGTCTCTGTTACACCGCTCAACAAAGACCTCGGGAGCCAGACAGCAGATCCTGACATCAAATACCTGTGAGAGCTGGCCGGGCACCGGACGGTACAAACCCAGGGCAGGAAATGTGCTTCTGCAAGGCTTGGTCGGGTTGAACCAAACCTTCCGAGCCAGCAGGTTTTGTGTAGAAGCAGGGTCAGTTCCGTGAGTGTCTTCTCACCTCTCCCCATCCCGGGTGGAGGGGCCGGAGAGATGGCTCACTGTTAGCCCATTCTCACTGTTCTCCCAGAGGATGGAGGTTTCATTTCAGGGCCTTAGAACTGTCTATAACTCCAGCCCCAGGGCATGACACCCTTTTCTGGCTCTGCAGCCACCGCATGCATGTGCTTTATACACATGTGTAGACAAAAGACCCATGACACATAGAATAAAAACTAGGTGGAGACACTCAACTAAAATCATTTTGATTAAATGGAGAAAAAAAGATTATCACAAAGGGACAGATAGGAAGAGCCCGCGGGGGGGGGGGGGGGCTGTGGAGACACTGGAAATGTGGATCGTGTTATTAAGGAATGGGTGCTCAGTAGAGAACAGGACACAGATGTTGAGGGGGTCTGAGGGGCCGCATGGCTAAGACCAGGCTGCTCACTGCTTGGCATACTGGCCGTGGGTCTGAGGTGGGGTCTAGCTATGCCTGCTGTCCCAGAGACACCATGTCCTTTTGTCCTTTCAGTGACACTGTAGTTTGTCCCTTCTGTGCTGAGGCGAATCAAACATGGCCAGGATCAAGTGGGTTCTTGTCTGTTAGGAGCTGTGGGGGCCTGGACAGGGCAATGGTCAGAGAAGGATGAGGATAAACTCCAAGTTCCAATCTGGGGCTGGTAGGACAGAATTGTGAGAACCAGAAGAGGAGAGGCATGGGGTGATACCACGCAGTAAACAAAGTGGAGTGTCCCACGACAGGGTGGGAAGAACACAAAAGGGAAGGTGGTGGGCAGTGGGGCAGGGAAAAGGTGTGTGGGCCACAAGGACAGGAATGGATAGTGGCCTCGGGTGTCTAGAATCACCAGGGTGGCCTGCTCGGCAGGTGGGCACCATGGCATGGGCTGGGCATCTACCTGAAAACAAGGCAGGAAAGACTGCCAGTGCTCCAGCTTGCTGCTTTGCCCAGGTTCTGGCTAAAGCCCTAATGGACCAGCAGGTGCCTGTGAATCGACGGGACATGGAAGTGGACTCAGCCACTTTATAAACAGGAGTCAGCCGGCCCTTCTGGAGGGAGAACCGCACACCCAGGCACCACCAATCCTGTGACATGCAAGGCTCATGAGCTGTCCTGTGACACTTGGCAAGTGAAAGGAAACACAGGACTAGAAGATTCTCTGATGGTGAGGAGGAGGTACATGATTGGAAACAGGGCGTGGCGCGGTGTGCCGCTGTGTCTACACATCAGGATGCTCAGTGCCGAGGTCCATGGCACAGTGCAGTGTAGACACTCGGGGAAGCGGCATCTCTCTAAGCTCTGGCTCCCCCCACACCAGCCCACTCCTTAAGGGATGCCAACCTGGACTCGTGAGAGCAGGTGGGCACGGAACAATCAATTGGTGTGTCCACCCTGGTGGTAGCCGTGGAGCACCCCAATGGGCCAGCCCCTTCCCTCTGCTCCTCCACTAACCCAAACCCCTGCCTGCAGCTCCTGCCTTCACTGATGTGTGAGCAGGGCAGCAGAAAGCATTCTGTACCCAGACGTCCAGTCACGGCGCTTACGTGTGCTGAAATCCATCAGAATAGAGCACCAAGAGCTCTCTGTTTCACTTATAGAAATTCAGCTTCATTAGGAGAAAAACAAAACAAAAAGTATAAGGATCTAGCCTATTTGTAGCTTTCATTCTCTTAATAAAAACTAGACAGGCTTTTCTATGAATTTTCTTTTGATGTAATCTTCTGTAAAAGTGGCCTGAACATTGAAAACAAGCTTACCCATCCCTAGGTTTCCTGAACTCCGACACACTCCGTCAAGGTTCCTCAAGGTTAGTTTCTGCCAATTGACGGGAAATGTGTGCACCTGGCTGTTAAGGCATTGCAGGAAATGAATGCCAATCCAAAGAGAGCATTCTGGGAATTGTAGTCTACTATAAAAGACTAAGCCTCAGAAGAATGTGGACGTCAAAGACAGTCTGGGAGAACTTTCACAGAACTCTAGAGCTCGAGGAGAGTTGGAAACTGAGCTGCATCTTACAGTCAGGATCAGGCCAGACAGTCAGCAGTCCCATCCTGACAGAGAATGAGAACTCTTCCTGCCGTTGTTTCCATGGAGTGGAACTGAGGGAATCAACTCACTAAATCAGAATCAGCAGGGCAGGCACAGACCCGAAGCCGGTTCTTCAGAACATCTGCCGGGAGCTGAGGCTCCTCATACACTCCTCTGTCTCCCAGGCTGCTCTACTCCTTAGCTTAGCTCTGAACAGGCGAGCTTTCAGGGCCGTGGGGCCTAGTGAGAGGACATGGGTAGATAATACTTTCTGGGACCTGGGGACAAAACTGTTCATGATTCTTACCATCACACCACTGCTCTGTTGACAGTAACAGTGTTGTGTCAAGCAGAGAAAACGACACTAATCATACATTACCACAAAGTTAAAAAACTACCAAAACACCCAGCAGAAGCTGGCTGCTAGTAGCACCAAGGGGGCACAGGGTGGCACAGGGTAGCATGAGGCGCAGGGTCTGGGTCCTACTAACATCAACATGACAGCGAGGTCCAACTGGCCATTCACAATGGAAAGGGGCACACGGACACAGGAAAGCCAGAGATGAATAGAAAATAGAACTCCTACAGAATTCAACAAGACATATAAAACAGGCTCTAATAATTTTTTTGGGGGGGGTGTCAAGTTGACACATGCTAAAGTTATCTGGGAAGAAAAACCTCAGTCTGTTAAGAAGAGAAAAAGCCACCATCAGAATGCCTGTAGGTAAGTCTATAGGATATTTTCTTGATTAATTATGGGGAGGGCCAAGCCTGGGGGCAGTGCTATCCCTGGGCAAGTACTCCGGGATAGTACTGGGCAGTGGTGGCGCACGCCTTTAATTCCAGCACTTGGAAGGCAGAGGCAGGTGGATTTCTGAATCCAAGGCCAGCTTGGTCTACAGAGTGAGTTGTAGGACAGCCAGGGCTACACAGAGAAACCCTGTCTCGGAAAAAACAAAAGTAGTCCTGGATGGTGTAAGAACGCAGCTGAGCAACCACGGGAGCAAGCCAGTAAACAGAGTTCCTCCATGGCCTCTGCTTCAGCTCCTGCCCTGCCCTGTGAGCCGAAATAAGCCCCTTCCTCCCCGAGGAGCTCGATCATGGTGTTGATCACAGCAGTAGAAACCTCAGACAGACAGTAGGTAATTAAAGGCAGCAGCTTGCTCACGCATTAGCAGTGAACAAACCTAACAATGACGCGGGACTCCCAGCTTCAACTCTATGAAGCAGCAAATGGCTCTAGTGTGGTGGCTCATCCCTACAATCCCAACACTTGGAAGACAAGGGCAAGAGCCCTGCCAGAGCCCAGTCTGGAGCACACTGGGGGCTCCAGCCAGCCAGAATTACATTAGTAAGAATCTGTTTAGAAATGAGAAGAGAGGGGCAGGTATGCTTGGTGGCACATGCCTTTAATTTCTGCACTCAGAGGCAGAGGCAGGTAGATTTCTGTGAGTTCAAGACCAGCCTGGACTATGTTGTACATTTCAGGAGAGTCAGAGCTGTGTAGAGAGGTCCTGTTTCAACAAACCACCACCACCATCAACAACAAAAAAACCCCCACAAAACCAACCAAAAGCAAAACAAAAAATCTATATAACAACAACGACAGTAATAATAATGAGAAGTTGGGAGAGAAGTGGGGCAGAAGAGAGAACTATCGATCATATTTCAATCTTTCAAGAAATACAGAAGAAACAAAAAAAGTCAACACAATTAGTAAGACAAGTCCACTGCCAGCTCCCATAATACAGAATTACAGCTCAGATCAGTGCTCTTGGGGCAGAAACTACACGAGGCACTGGTTGGCAGGAACCTCGTGTGACTTGCATCAACTGTAGGAGGGGCAAGCCTGAGCACCTGCTAAGGGCTACAGTGCTGAGTTCCTTGCCGGTATTTCCAAGGACACCTACTATAATACTGCCTCCAGGAGCTTCCGAGTTCACGCCATGAAAAGTAGAGGGGATAAATCCCTTCGTGTCTCTGATGGGGTGTGTTGGGGGTCCGTGCTGATGCTTTAAATTAATCGGGAATCTGCATGTCCAAACGCTGAAGGTCCTTGTCCCCAGTTGGTTTTTGATTAATCAATAAAGACGCCAGTGACCAATGGCTGAGCAGAGGGAGCCGGGGCAGGACACCCTTAGATTGGCCTGGGCTAGGACTTGAGGGAGAGAGGAGACAAGATCACATGATACGGTGGGAGGCAGGTCAGACTCAGAGCTGCAGGAGAGAGCCATAGAGCCATGTGAGGACTGGGGGAAGGGGCAATTGGGCCTGGGGTTGCAGGAATAGAACTGACCAGCCATTGAGGTAGCCAAGGCATTTTAAAATTAACTGGTGTGAATGTGTGTCTTTCATTCTCAGATCCAAAGAGTTCCTGGGCGGGTGGCTGGAAGCTCCACCCACTGGGAGCACTGCTCCAATGGTGGCTTGGGACACTATGCAGGCAGACTTTTCAGGGACTCAGCTGGGGAAGGACGTTTATTTTTTGTTCCCAGCCCTTCCATTTCACTTAAGGGGGTTTATTAAAAACGTAAGACACACTTGTGAAGGTCACAGCTGAGAAATACAGGTCACTCGCTCTAAGGCCGACAGACACCAGCCTGTACGTACAGGTGGCTTCCCTCTCTACACCTGCTATCAAGCCACAAGGCCCCATAACTAGAACAGTGCAGGGGCACTGGAGTGCTAGAGGTTTTGAGGAAACCAGAGAAAGGCAGACACGTACAGAGAACCTCAGCCACTGCAGAAATGAAGTGGGAGCCCACGCTGATCACCGCAATTTCTGCCGTCTGATACAGTGCACCTACCTTGCAGAGTTAAGCAGATACTTCAGGAGGACACTACTTTGGTTATTGTCCCACACCAGCCCAGATGACCAGGTCAAAAATTAAAAGTCACCCATACTGCCATTCCAAAGGTATGAATTAAAGAGTCCTTTTGTCCCATACCACAAAAGAGAGGGGGTATGTAGTGATAACTCTGGAATTTTATTTTCTTTAAAAATACAGAAATATAAAAATATGTTTTTGTTTTAATCCCAGGTGTGGGGATATGGGACTGCTTCAAGGCAGCTGACCATGATTTGCCTTGTGCTCTAGCAGAGGCGTGGTTTTGCCAGCTGAAGATAGTTTCTGTGATTGTGTGACATTTGGAGTCCTGGGAACTTTTCAGAGGGTCTAAAAATGCCCCTGTAAGTCAGTGGTGGGTGGTTAGATGTGGTTTGTTTGTTAGTCATGCTCAAAAAAGAAACAAGAAAGAAATCAAGGATCTCTCTCCCACCCCCATCCTAATTTCTCTCCTACCTAGTGATGGGGTTAAAACCTAGGCAATAAAGGGTAGGAAAAAGGAGAACTCACAAGCAGCAAAGCCTAGCTACAGGGAACTTTTCTTCCTTTGGGAGCCCTCTGCACTCCCAACACGTGATGCCGGGACGGTGACAGCTGGTATGGGTGAGTCCACAGCAGTGAGGACTCAGACTTCCTTTCCCAGCCCTGGCTTTCTCCACAACATTCTGAGGGAGAAAGCAAACCAGGTAGCCAGGTTTTCACTCCCTCTGGGGCAGTGAGTTCCATGTCCCTCGTAGCTGATTTGTGACCAATCTCAGTTTGTGAGATTCCAGCCCGTCAAGATCATTCTTGCCTGGCTAACTAGGTTTAGCTCTGGAATTTTGTCTCCAAGGACTGGAAAGGCATCTCTTCACTTGGGAATGCTTAGGAGTCTGTGGTAAGGCTGAGGGTCTCACAGGATATATGGAGGAAGGTCCACTTCACAGAAGTGTGCTTTCAGGGCAAACCCTGTCCCTCCAGTCAGAGCTGCTGGGTCTTGTGTTCTCTGTCTCTTCCCACCCACTCCCAGAGAGTAATTTCAACAACTAGCTAAGTTTGATCCTCAGACTCTTGAAAAGGAAAACTAAACTAACCTTATTTTCCTCTATAACAAAATGTGGCCACTCCTAGACTAAGGATGCTGGCCACTTCGTATTCTTCAATTAGATCTCTTTTAGTCCTTTTAGTTTAGGACTCAGGTTCTTTATACCTAAACCTTCAAGGCCTTGTTACAGAATCCTCAACTCTGAGAGGATGTCTTCTCTGTCTCACCAGACGGAGATAACTATTGAGACAGGGTTTCTCTGTACCAAGCCTGGCTGACTGTACACCGGGCCTGCCTCTGCCTCCCCCGTGCTTGGAATAAAGGTGTGGGCCATCATGCCAGGCTCACCAGACTCTTTCACATTAGCCTTGCTCAATCTCTGGCTTCTCAACCACCAGCCACCCTTTGCCCTAATAACTCTGCTCCAGGAATCCGGGAAGCCTACTAGGTTCTTACCCAATAAAAGTCAAGGTGGGGAGTCTCCTGTCTCTGCTAGCCTGTCTCCTGCTTATCTCTCTTCCTTATTTCTCCTCCTCCCTCCCTCCCTCTTCTCTATGATAGCAGAGCTTCCTCTGCATTCTCTCCATGATGAGACTTCATCTACAGGGAACCTGGATCAACTCTACTAGCACCAAGCACTCATTTCTCTAAGTCTATATAACAAGCTTCACTCTGATCTCGCTGCCTTCCCATGACCTCTCAGTGTTTAAGTTAACCCGTGTCCCTGAGATGTAAACTTTCCACCTTGTCTCTGCTCAGGGTGTGCTCTGCTCTGCAGTCCTGTTATATGTTCCCTGAGTCTCTCCTCCCTGCTCCCCCTGCCACTCCCCTCTCTTGGAAATAGGGTCTTGTAGCCCAGGCTGACCTCAAACTCAATACACAGATGACCTTGAGCTTCTGATCCTCTTGCCCCCACCTCAGAGGTTACTGCTCATGCGCCACCAGGACCTCACTCATCTATTCAGTGCTTTATGACCTCTAGGCAAACCATTACCGAGCCACACCTCCAGCCCCGACTGAGTTACTGTGAGTGTTCACATTTGAGGCATTTGCTTTTCCTGGCCTAGCTTTTGCCTGAGCCTATCAGTTGGTGTATACTTGTTATCCTCCTTTAGATACAGACAAAGTCCCCACTGACAGGACCGAACTCAAGTTGTCCTGTAAATACAAAGAATGCACAGAAGCCCAGTCCTAACTTCTGTTTTGTAAGATGTGAACAGGGCTCTGGGGCTGGAGAGTTGACTCAGCTTTGTATAGGACCCAGGCTTGGCTTCCAGCACCAACATGGTGTTTCACAACCATTCACCCCGGGTCCGGGAAACCCAACCCCGCTTCTGCCTTCTGAGGGTGATGAACATGCATGCAAGTGCACACATGCGCGCGTGCGGCACCCCCCCCCCACGCACACGCATGGGGGGGCTACTTTTTGAGATAGGGTTTCCTCAGCTGTCCTAGAGCTCCCTCCATAGACCAGGCTGGCCTCAGTCTCACAGAGATCCTTCTGCCTCTACCTCATGCTTGCTGGGATTGAAGGTATGCACTGTCATAGCCCAGCTATAATAACAACAATTAAAAAAGCATTTGTAATTTTGAAGCCACTGAAATCACTCTTCAGAGGCAAGGAAGAAAGTATTTTCAAGCAAAAATTGAGGAAATGTATTCCAAATAGACCTTTAGGTCAAACACTCAAACCCAAATAAAAAGAAAGAATGTCAGAAGTGTGTGGAGGCAAGATGGACTCTCTTCTCTTTCTGCCATGATTAGGGTCTAACCCAGGGCTATGATTTTCTTAATTTTTCTTTTCTTTCTTTTTCTTTCTTTTTGAGACAAGGTCTTGCTGTATAGTTCATGCTTCAGAGGCTCAGGGAGAATATCAAGTTCAAGGTTAGTCTGAACTGAATAGGAAACTCAAAGAAGAGCCTGGCGGTGGTGGTGCACACCTGTAATCCCAGCACTTGGGAGGCAGAGGCAGGTGGATTTCTGAGAGGCCAGCCTGGTCTACAGAGTGAGTTCCAGGACAGCCAGGACTACAACGGAGAAACCCTGTCTCAAACAACCCCCCCTCGCCCCCCAAAAAGAAAATAAGAAGTGTCATGCTAACACTTAACAAAAAGCTAAAGGAAGGTGGTGGTGGTGTAAGCCTTTAACCACTTAGGGGACAGGGCAAGCCATCTCTGAGTTGGAGGCCAGCATGGTCTCTGAGTTCCAGGACAACCAGGACTACACAGAAAAACTCTGTCTTGAAAACAAACAAACAAACCCTACCAGGGTATTATATAATAAAGTTTCAACTCAAAAGTGAAGGAACCAGTCTTTAAGGTGTGTGTCCTTAGTATCAGAACATTGAAATTGATGAGACAACCGTGACAGGACTGTTGGAGACACAGATAAACTCCGAGAGAAAAAGACAGCTGTGACCCCTGCCAGAAAAGGGCAGACCCAACGATTTAAAAATGCAATTATTGATGGCAGGGCCATAATCAACGTCTAAGACCGCTCTATCCAACAACAAACTGCATGTTGTTCTCAAGTTTACACGAACAGTAACCAAAAAAGATTACCTTCTGAGCCATAAAACACAACAAGCATAAATGTCACAGTCAGGGGTGGTGCAGGGCCCCTCCCCTCCAGCATGCCAGTGTCTCAGTCCCTGCGCATTTGCCTGCCCGATTCGAGGGCCTCACTGCCTAGGCACCGATGGCCACATCATTGGTGGTCGGCAGTCTCCAGCCAGAGGCCTCAGGGCGGGCTTCGGGCCCACCCTCCCATCGCACCGTTGGCTTGGTGGGGCATGGAGAGACCACACTAGCACACAATCAGCTAGGACTCGACAGGCTCAGTAACTGGAGCTGTGTTCTCATCCCTAACACACACTGCAAAGGTTTGGGGGCTCTGTGCACACACTCATTATATCGCAGTGACACACACGGGAAGGAGGAGCCGGAAGCGTTCTCTACACTAAGGACCAACATACGGACGCTGCTTTTCAACACCGCCCGGAGTCCCCGCAAGGACAACAGAAGAAAAAAACATAAAAACACACAGAGTAGGAAGGAGAAATAGACACAGAACAGGAAGCAAAAGTAGTGTCCTTGTCTATCAATGATATAAAATAAAGCTGCAGGAAACTCAGGGAATCCACAAAACACTTGTGGAACTAATGTGCAAGAGTTTAGAGTACAGTGCTAACGGATAAAATTATTCACTTTCCTGTGTGCTATCATTATAAGCAACTGGAATTTTTATAATTAAACCTATAATAAAATTCATATTTACATCAAAAGGGACTATTTAGGTATAGATCTAATGTAATACACATACATGACACATGTATGCATGAATTTTACCATTTATTTATTTAGTGTGCACATGTGTATGTGTGGGCATCTGTGTGCCAAAGTGTGCCCTTGGAAGTCTGGTTTCTCTGTTCCACCTCGTGGTTCCTGGGGACTAAATTCAGGCCATCTCCCTTGGCAACAAGCCCCTTACCTGCTCAGCCATCTCAACCGTCATAAACGTGTGTGGGTTGTGAGGGAAAGGGCCAGACTGGGGAAATGATGACGGACCACCTCAGTGAGTGGAAAGGGTTAATGAAGAGCCAGAATCGTTACACTGGGCATGTCAGAGTGTCATCAGACGTCCTGGAGACAGTGACGACAATGTGATTCTAAGACTACGCGGAAGGTGAAGGGCCCACAGCGGTTCCCACACACTGAGTGGAGCAGCAGAGCGGTCCACTTCCAAGTCTTACTAGACGTCTACAGTAGTAGAAAAATTATCTCAAAATGGACCCCAGACCCAAATATAAAATACAAAGCTATAAAACTCCCTGAAACAACACAGGGAAAATCTAGGTAACCTTGATTTAGCTAAGAATTTTTAGAAGTAATCCCCAAAGCCTGACCCACACAGGAAGAAACTGATAAAAAAGAAAGAGCAGGGCCGGGCAGCTCACTCAGCTCAGATAAGGAAAGAGAACTCCCTTCCGGGGAGCGGGGAATAGAAAATAAAACATAAAAAACAAAATAGACTGAATAAAAGCCAAAGTGACAATTCTGAGAACCTGTCCTTTTACTAGACTGGCCTCAAAGTCCAGGCACCCGCCAGTACCAGCATGGCCTACCACTACAGCGCTACATGGCCGACGCTACAACTGCGGCCTACCTCTGACTGACCATATACTTGCAAAGTCAGCACTTAAAAAAAAAAAGATTTATTTATTATATGTAAGTACACTGTGGCTGTCTTCAGACAGACCAGAAGAGGGCATCAGATGTCGTTATGGATGGTTGTGAATCACCATGTGGTTGCTGGGATTTGAACTCAGGACCTCTGGAAGAGCAGTCAGTGCTCTTAATCGCTGAACCATCTCTCCAGCCCGTAAAATCAACACTTAACAGACAGTTCGTGCTTGGACCCTGACCTCCAAAGAAAGGGGACAAAACAGTCCTTGGCAAACCCCCACCGCAGTAGTGGCACTGGAGACAAAGAACACTGCCAGGCCAAAAGGGTAGAGTTTCCAGTCACCATCTCATACTTACTTCTGAGACAAAATGAAGGGGAGGGGGTATGGAACAGTTACCCCACTCTCCTGGCAGGCTATGCATGGTGGCTCACAGCTGTCTGTCACTCCAGGTGATCCAATAACCTCTTTGGCCCTGGTAGCCATTAGGCGCACGCATACATGCATGCTGGCAGAATCACTATATACACAAAGTAAATTAAAAAATAAAATTGAAGTCATCCGTGGCTGGGACCACTGTGGGGGCAGCCCGCGTGTGGCATAGGCAAAGCCATCAGTTCAGTCACAAGCACCACAATCAATCAGCCAACAAGAGCAAGCCCTTGCTCTGACAAAGCCTGCCGTTAAGGGAATAGGCAGATCAGCCTGGGAGAAGGTCTGTCTTTGTAAACCGTGTAACTCATGAAAGACATAACTGAATTACACAAGGAACTTATAAAACTCAACAAAAAGGGAAGGAGCAACTTAATAAAATGGGCCTGGGAGGGGGCTGGAGAGATGGCTCAGTGGTTATGTATTGGCCACTCTTCCCATAGGTCCTGAGTTCAATTCCCAGCAACCACTTGGTGGTTCGCCACCATCTGTAACGGGATCTGGCGCCCTCTTCTGGCCTGCAGGTGTACACACAGATAGAGCACTCAGATATGAGTGCTCTAAGTTTTGAAGGAGCTGGTGATCTGTCAGTCAGTAAAGCGCGTGCCTTGGAAGCATGAGAACCAGAGTTTGATGGCCAGAACCCACATAAAAACAAGACCAACCAAACACACACAGAGCTAAGTGAAGGGTGCGGACTAAAAACATTCCCAACAGAGGGGAGATGAACAGGTAGACACTGAAACCAACCCTGGTGACACTCTCTGGGAGATAACATCACATGTTAAAAGGCAATCTGGGCTGGGCGGTGGTGGCGCACGCCTGTAATCCCAGCACTTGGGAGGCAGAGGCAGGCGGATTTCTGAGTTCGAGGCCAGCCTGGTCTACCGAGTGAGTTCCAGGACAGCCAGGGCTATACAGAGAAACCCTGTCTCGAAAAACCAAAAAAAAAAAAAAAAAAAAGGCAATCTGGGCTGCACAGCTGGCTCAGTGGTTAGGAGCACTTGGTGCTCTTGCTATAGGACCACGGTTCAATTCCCAGCAGCCGTACGGCAGCTCATAACTATAACCCCAGCTCTTGGGGATCCAATGCTCTCTTCTGGCCTCACTGGAAACAAGCATATGCATTCATGGAGGCAAAACCGTCATATCCATAAATAATAAACTAAAAAAAATACCCCAAGTGCAAATCAGGCATGTAATATGGCGCTCACGAGGCAGGAGGTGTTGATAGTGCAGATCCTACGGTATAGAGCCTTACTCTGTGCCACAAACACAAAACCAAAGGCTGGTGAGGGCACTTGAGGACAACCCTGATGACCTGTTCAGTTTCCGGTATCTACATTCTCTTCTCTTAAAGGAGACAAGAGAGTCACTGGAAGCTCTCTTTAGTCAGCTAGCCTGGAGCACGCAGTACGGCAGGAACAAGAGAGATCTGCCTTAATAAATAGGTAGACAGGGCTGGAGAGATGACTCAGCGGTTAAGAGCACTGCCTGCTCTTCCAGAGGTCCTGAGTTCAATTTCTAACAACCACATGGTGGCTCACAACCATCTGTACTGGGATCTGATGCCCTCTTCTGGTGTGTCTGAAGAGAGTGACAGTGTACTCACATACATAAAATAAGTAAATAAATAAATCTAAAGCAAACAAGTAATAATTAGGTAGACGGAGAGTAAATAATTAGGTAGACAGAGAATATAGTAAGAGATCTGAGCATGTGTGAGAGAACTGAGTTCTCCTCTGATCTCCATATTTGGGCCATGTGACACACATATACAACCCCAAACACAGTAAATAAATGTAAAACAAAAATACATGTGATCAATGTATAAAAGAGAAAGACCAAACATGTTTGAAACAAGAATTAAATGATCAAACTAAGGGTAATGATTGAAAAGTGCTTAATTTAGAGACAAAAATTCCATCAAGAGCTTGGGTTTTAATGGGGGGCATGGATAATTCAGGGGCCAATAAGAAGGTTCATTGAGTAAAATATTTGTACAAACCTGTACCTGAGTTCAACCCCTGGGACCCACATAGAAATCTGGATTAGCAATGCCCATCTGTAATCTTAGCATTTTTTTTTTCTTTTTGTTTGGTTTTTAGAGATAAGGTCTCAGTATGAAGCCTTGGCTAGCCTGGAACTCATGGATCCACCTGGCCATACTTGCGGAGGCCTGGGATTAAGATCACCTGTCAACCCTGGCACCCTTAAGACCAGAGAGTCATTGGAAGCTCTCTTCAGTCAGCTGGTTTGGAGTATGCAGTACTGTAGGAAGCCACATTCGCCATTACAAGAGACACGCGACCTACACAGTACGGCAGGAATGAGAGAGATCTGCCTCAATAGCTAGGCAGACGGAGAATGACTCCCCAAAGTTGTCTTCTGATTTCCACATATGCACTGTGGCATGTGGGTGCCCCCAACCCTCTCTCTCAATATAAAAAAAAAAAAAAGTTTAACCCTCCTCACACAGGTAAGTCAAAGTAGGGTGAGCAGTGGCCGTCAGGAGGGACAAGCGGGCAGTGAGAGAAAACATCACCCCAAACAAGACACAGAAACACACACATTCTGGGAACCAACCTGAAGTCAGGGTCTGAGAGGCGAGAGGCGCCCTCTCAGGAGAACCTGCCACCCTTCTGGAGGGCAGTAAAGCCCATGGGCCATGCTCCACTTTGGGTAAACTGGCCACGAATAAGAGGACTGGCTAATGAAAATGAATAAACAGATGGACAGCCATCTTCAGTCTTCACTGAAAACTAAAACGTGACCAAGGCAATCAATCCTTCTCCGGGGAAGGAATCCATCTGAGCAGATACCAGCGGTGGTGTGCCGCAGGCCAGGGGTCCACGGTGGGCGTCCTCTCAGAACCTCCTGCTGTCCTCCAGACTCACAAGCCAGGCCTGGCCTCACTGACAGAGAAAGGACACAGGCAGAGGCTGCTTGACCCCTGTCCGCCATCCCATTCCCAGGCTGAGATCCCAACCTCACACTTCCCTAGGGCCTTGCAGGGTCCTCCCCACTGGAAGACAGGCCTTTCCCCCAGGGCCAAGTCCCTCAGGCCACTGTTCGCAGACTTTCCCACCAAGGCTGACTGACCTTAGAGACCACTGTCCCTGATCTTGCGTCACTGCTCACCTTCCCTACACTTCCCGGTCCCACTGCTCCACCTACCACAACTGGACACAGTCACCTTTCCCCACACAGCCCAGAGCCCCTTGCCCTCCTCAGCGCTTCTGGAAAGAGCCAACCGTGTCCTTCAGCCAGTCCTCGCACTCTCGGACCTCACACCCCGGGTTTAGGATGGGTCCCTTTCAAAGCCCACAGTGTACCTGTGCCCACTTCCCCCACAGCAGCCTGTGTCCCAGCTCTGGCTCCTGTAGGGAAGAGGGGCTGTCCTCCTCCTGGATGCCCCGGCCCGGGACCTCTGACTACCGCAGTCCTTCCTCTTTCTCTCTTGGTCGCTCTTGGCACTGTTCCTCCACAGCAGAGGGCAGTCCTCTACCTCACTGAGTGATGCTGTGTACACCAACACATCCTTTTCCAACACACCAAGACAACAAACACCAACATTCCACATTTGGAAACCGAGCTTTAGGTCAAAGGACACACAAGGGAAGTGTGATGAGAGCCACACCAGAAGTAAGAGGCCCCCCGGGCCAGAAGACCCTTCCTCTCTGTAAGAAGGGGCAAGTCGTGTAGAAGCTGACTAAAGTCTAACTGGCATAAGACAGGTACAGAATCACTCCTTCAAAGCAGACTGCAAAGGGTCATTAAATTCAAGGGAAACAAAATAAAAAACGAAACCCCTGTCAATCACAAACTGGCCCACTGTCAAAACTGCACTAAAACATGAACTTCAAAAAACAAAAATAAAAAAATTCCCAGATACCGAGCATGGTGGCACACACCTTCAATCCCAGCACCCATGAGGCAGGGCCTCTGTGGGACGCCAGCAAACCTCTTAGAACAAGGTACGGGGCAAGCAGTGAGAATCTTCTCGAGATCAAACAAGAAGGGCTGGAGGTATGGCTAGGTGGCTGGGGCAGTCAGGATAACGGTTCAGATCCCCATCCAGTGCCCTTCTGGTCCTGCTGACACCAGCAGACCGGGATCCATGAGTAGAATAAATGACCTTAGCCAGGTGGTAGTGCATGCCTTTAAGAAACAACCCAAAAGAATTAAAACCAACCACAAAACATATAAGCCACTAGATTCCCAAAAAGGACAAGCTTGGATACTTTCACAGTGGTGAATAAGTAACCAGCAGAATATAGTTTTAAAACTAAATACATAATGGTACTTGAAGATGTAAAAGACAGGCAATACAAACCAAGACCCTGAGCCTTCTGACCTAGGGACGCATTAGCTGATCAGCTATGTACATTCACAAAAAGATGAATGCAAATATGCATATACTTCTGTTCCGGTTTTTCCTTTCTGGGACAGGGTCTCCTGTATGGTCTTGAAATCTTGAATTTCTTGTTTTGGAGTCCTAAAGGCATGTGTACCACCACACTCAGAATTAAATGTTCGTTTTTGAAACAAAGTAACACACTGGGCGTGGTGGCTCATACTTGCGACACTAACGCTCTAAGGCCACAGCTACCTGAGGACTGTGAGTTTGAGGTCTCCACGCCAGACAGCTGCAGTGTGACCATCTACAAAACCAGACAGACACATCAACAACAAAACAAACAGCAAAAAACAAAATCCCCAACTTACTGATCATGATAAGTAGATTAAAGTCCTTTATAAAACAACTTTTAAGTTATTAAAACTGCTCTATAAAATGAAAGACCTATGAAATTAAGGAGAGGAGAGGTAATATTCAGGTGGGTTTGGAGGCCCACGCCTATCTTTCCAGCACTTGAGAGGGGAAGGGGAAGGGGAAGGGGGAGGAAGGGGAAGGGGAAGGCAGAGGATCAGCAGTTCAAGGCCAGACTTGGCTACACTGTAGGAGGGAGGGAGAAAGGGAAGAGGAAGGAGGGAAGGCCTTGAACTGGGAGCGGGGACGGGGACGTAAGTCTCGAGCACGCAATTACTGAGGGAAGCCGAGGCTGGGGCAGAGGCAGAAGAGAAAGTTGGAATGAAGCCCGAGCAACACAGTGAGCCTGAGCCAGGCAGTGGTGGCGCACGCCTTTAATCCCAGCACTTGGGAGGCAGAGGCAGGCGGATTTCTGAGTTCGAGGCCAGCCTGGTCTACAGAGTGAGTTCCAGGACAGCCAGGGCTACACAGAGAAACCCTGTCTCGAAAAACAAACAAACAAACAAACAAACACAAAAAACAAACACAGTGAGCCTGAGGCTCAAAAAAGGAGGTCCTTAATTGAAAGGAAGGTTCACCGTGCTAGTGATCAGGAAAATGGACACATCGAACAAGGTTTTCAAGTCTAAAGCAAAAGTTGACAGTTACTGGCAAGTGTGGTGGTGCAGGTGTGTAATACTAGTAACTTTGTAGGTTGAGGGTGGAGGATAACCACAAGGTCAAGGCTAGCCTGGGCTACATGGTCAGACCCTGTGTAAAAAGGCTTAACCAAAACCAATAACTTGACAGACACATAGGAAGAAATAGGTACCTCTGGAATTGCAGTAAGAGTGTGCCTCGCCTCTAGAAATCCGCTGAGTACAAGAAGTTAGGCAATAATCTGCTGACTCATGCCAGGGAGATTTCAGCCTCAGCTCAGGAAAAGAACAATGTAACCAGCGAGGGTACAACACACTTCTGAACCCAAGTCAAAAGTAAAGACACTTGTCCACAGTTTGATGACCCAAGTTCAAGCCACTAAGCCAGTGAAATCTCAACATGTCAAAAAGCAGGCTTCAAGACATCGTAGCACTAACCTCCTAATAATAGGATATAAAATAACTCCTAGCCACATCTCCCTTCTACCAACCGATTTCCTTCAGAGCCCGTCACCACGATTCAAACAGCTCCAGGAGTAAGGACGACTCAAGGCTGAGTTGACAAAACAGTGGTGATCAATGAGTGCAGCACACAGCACGTCCAGAATGGACCCAGGGAGTCAGGGGCTCAGGCTTCAGGTTAGGAGACTTTGCAGATGCCAAGAGTAAAACCAGAGGAGAAAGTAGCAACATAATAAGGAAAACGGAAACAATGTAGATACTGTGGACTGTTCAGAAAGTTCTGATTAGCAGTCACAGCAAAAGAACACCGAAAGCAACACCAGGGATGAGAATTACAAAAGCAGGACACCCGGCCAGTTTGTGCCTGAGGCTGCTCTTCCCAGGGCGCACGATCTCCACTGAGGTCCAGGAGACCCTGAAGTGTCTGCTCTAGCAGCCAAGTCTGTCCATATACTGGATGGCAGCAGATAAAGTGAATGCAAAGTTGGGAGGTGGTGGCGCACACCTTTAATCCCAGCATGTGGGAGGCAGAGGCAGGCAGATTTCTGAGTTTGAGGCCAGCCTGGTCTACAGAGTGAGTTCCAGGACAGCCAGGACTACACAGAGAAACCCTGTCTCGACAAACCAAACCAAACCAAACCAAACCAAACCAAAAAAAAAAAAAAAAAAAAAAAAAAACAACAACCGTGAATGCAGTCACAAGTTTGCCATATGTACTGATCACTATCCGCACTGTCCTTACTCCTAAGGATCACTTAGAAACCACTCTTTTCCTTTTGGAGACAAGAGCCTCATCATACAGCCCTGGCTGGCCTTGAGCTGGGGACCAGGCTGGCCTTGAACACACAGATCCAGCTGCCTCTGCTTTCTGGGCACTGGGGTTAAACAAAGGTGTGAGTCCACACCCGGCTACTTGCCATGCTATATATTCACACCCTTCTCCGTGCCTAGGTCTGCTGCTGGACAGACAATGAACACGGAGCGAGAGCACAGGAAACGTGTAGCCCAGAGAAGCCTGACACACGGCAGGAAAACCTCGCCTAGTTAGGGTAGGACAGGCAGGGGAGCGCCTCGGCTAAGTACTGACCGTGGCTGGGGGGCAGCAGGCCGCTCAGGTAGGGGAGGTAGGGGAGACTCGCTCGCCTCAGCTCGTCCAGCTTCTCCCGCAGCTTGCGCACCTGGCTGTCAGACCGGCTGACCCTCTGCCGGAGGCTCTTGAGCTCCCCGTTCTTCTTCTCGACCTGCTCCCGCAGGCAGCAGACCTGGCTCTTGTTCTGCCGCGCCGAGAAGCAGTACGAGTGCAGGGAGTCGATGAGCTTGCAGGCCCCCGAGGCCGACAGGATGACCTCGTTGATGGACATGGGGCTGGCGTCGCTGTGCTCGCTCTGCACGGCTTCTGCCGCTGGCTTGGGGGTCACATCAGTCGGAGGGGCGGAGGGGCTCTGGGACGCCTTCTGAGGGGTTGCTGTAAGTGAGGAACTTGGGGGGCTCTGGGCCACACTATTCCCACTGCACCTCGGCTCCACATCTCTCTTCAGCCTCTTTCGGTCCATAGGCTCGCGAGGGACAGATGGCCTCTCTCGAGTGTGCTTGGAGGAGAAACTATAGGAATGAAGGGAGCCAATGAACTTGCACGCTCCGGATCCGGGGGGTGTGAAGTCGTCCATGGAAATGCCGCTCCTGTCTGCCCCTGCCCCGCCTGCGTCGGCAGAGGAGGAAGCCTTCTGGTGGTCAGCCTCTGGAGCAGACGCTTGTGCCTCCTCCTGGCCTCCGGCCAGTGGGGCAGCCGGCTCATCTCCTGGAGGTTTTCCCACAGACTGAGCCTGTTCCTGGCTGACAGCACCTGGGGTGGCCTTGGGGGCTCCATCGTTTTGTGGAGAAGCTCGCTTCAACTTTCGGGACTCTGGCTTGGCCATCAGGTTATCACCTGAAGGCGGTGAAGAGCCTGTGGTTCCTTTCCCTGTGGCTGGGCTTGTGTGGCCCCTCACGGCCCCTGTGGTCTTTCTCCTAGCACGGCCATGTCCTCCAGCCCCCCTCTTCTTCTCCGACAGGTGGAAAATAGAGGGCACAGCCGTGGGCTTCAACAGGCGGTGCTGGTCCTCCAGCCGTTTGGAGAAGCTGTCTTTGGTAAAATGCTCACTACAGAGGAACGAATACTTAGTCGGGGTCCAATTATCCCTCTGAACAGCTTTTAACCACTGGATCAGTCGTTTGGAGTCCTTTAGGGGAAACCTGCAAGACAAATGACAAAATGCTTAGAAATACTGTCATGCTTTCTTCTAAAACTATCATCAATAAAAGCAAAACAAGTGTTTTTGCAAAGCAGCCAAGCCCGTACTGATGTTATCTGCTTAGAACCTAGTACGGATTTCAGGACCGTCTTGCAGGTCCTTACTGAAATGGAAAGGAAAAATCCTAATGTATGTATTTTAGGACACTGAGTCTATCTATTGGGAATAGAGGAAGAAAGGATATTTGTAGTGATTTTTTTTTTTTTTTTTTTTTTTTTGGTGCACTTAAAGATTATCTTTGTGCCAGGTGGTGGTGGCGCACGTCTTTAATCCCAGCACTTGGGGAGGCAGAGGCAAGAGGATTTGTGAGTTCAAGGCCAGCCTGGTCTACAGAGTGAGTTCCAGGACAACCAGGGCTATACAGAGAAACCCTGTCTCAAACAAAACAAAACAAAAAAACCAAACAAAATTATCTTTATATTATTAAAATGCCAATTTCAGCGCAGGCAAAGATTACAGGCCAACTTTGGTATTGTCATTATTATGAAGCATGCCCAGCCTTAGTATTTTGTAAACATTGGTCTCCATAACCTTCTGATTGGTCAAATAAAGAGCTGAACGGCCAATAGCTGGGCTGGAGAGTTAGGGCGGGCTGAAATGCAGAGTCCCAGGTAGGAATGTGAGGTAGAGTCCCAGCGGATGAAGAAGCAGATGCCAGGATGACATAAAGATGGACAGGTATCGGGTCGCGGGGTGGGATGTAGGCCAGGCCAGTGTCGTTTGGTTAGAATAACCGAGAATCTGCCAGCTAGAGTGTCTTAAAGCTTATAATGATTAGAAGCCTCCGTGTCCTTATTCAGAGCAAGAGTGGGCATAGAAAGTCCATTAGGGTTACAGATATTACTCAAAGGTATGGCAAAAGACCCTGGGCACAAAGAATGCTCAGAGACAAAGGTAGAATCTAGACAAAAAGAAATAGCTTTCACAAGTACACCACTGACCAAATCATCTGGTAGACCTGAAAGGTATGTTTCTGGGTACTAGAACCCTAATGAGAAGCCAGGCAAGAGAGCTGGGAGCAAGAGACCGGGAGATATCTGCGAGGCCCAACCAAATACCAACCACAGCTGGGGTTCAAGTAGCTAAGGGTATAGGAAACAGCTCTAGCATAAAGACCCAGAAGCTCGAGCCAGGCCCAATGGTGCACAACTGTGACATCCATCAGTTACTCTGAGTGGGAGGATCACAAGTTTAACATGTGCCTAGCTATAGCGGGAGTCCAAGGCTTATCTGTCACAGTTCAGTGTCATCCTTAGCTACATAGAAGGCCAGTCTCCCACTGGGATTTTTGTCTCAAAATAAGACAAACAAAAGAAAAGAACAGGACCGGGCAGGGGTGGCACACGCCTGTAATCCCAGCACTTGGGAGGCAGAGGCAGGTGGATTTCTGAGTTCGAGGCCAGCCTGGTCTACAGGGTGAGTTCCAGGACAGCCAGAGCTACACAGAGAAACCCTGTCTTAAAAAAACCAAGAAAACCCAGGAAAAAGAGCAGGGAGCATAGCTTCCTGGTAACAGTGCTGCTCTGTATGCCTCGCCTAGGTATTTCTCTTAGTAGGCAGCAAAACTTCCTTTAGGAGCCTAGGTAAACCTTTGGGAATTTATGCCGGGGGAGCCAGTCACAGGTTAGGGTGGTAGTGCAAACCTTCAATTGGAGCAGTTGGGAGACAGAGGCAGGAGAGTTCAAGGCTAGCCTGGTCTACAAGTGAGTTCCAGAACAGTCAGGGCTGTGGAGAGAGACACTGACTCAAAACAAAACAAAACAGTTGTGTGTGGTGGCTCATGCCTGCATTTCTCCGAGCTTGGGAGGCGGAGGAAGGACTTCCACAAGGCTGGCAGACTATAACAATAAGATGTAGGCCAACAAGGCAATTCAATGAAGACCTTGTCGCAAAACACACCCACACCAAAACA